>CM059997.1:22058881-22187809 GCA_030463065.1 Aphidoletes aphidimyza | reverse complement strand
TGAGGCGAGACGATTCTTTTTATTCGAGGGTCGTTAAGTTATTCTTTGGTAGTGTTCTTGTGGGAGTGGGTGTGTTGAGGGTGGTGGGGGGTGCTGTGGTTAGTGGCGGGGAGGGGTGGGGTAGGGTCGTGGTTGGGTGTGGTGGGGGTGGGGGGCGGGGTGAGGTTGGGGTGGAGGGGGGGGGTGGGGGGTGGGTTGGGTGGGGTGGGGGGGGGCGGAGGGGGGGGTTGGGGGGTGGGGGGTTGTGGGTAATGGGGGTTGTGGGGGGGTTGGGGTGTGGTGTGTTGGGGGGGGGGGTGGGGGTTGGGGGGGGGGGGGGGGGGGTGGTGGGGGTGGTTGGGGGGGGGGTGTGGGGGGTGGGGGGGGTTGGGGTGGGGGGGTGGGGGGGGGTGGGGGTGGGGGGTGTGGGGGTGGGTGGTGTGGGGTGGGGTGGGGGGTGGGGTGTGGGGGGGTGTGGTTGGGGTGTGGGGTGGGGGGGGTGTGGGGGGTGGTGGGTGGGTGTGGGGGTGTGGGGTGGGGGTGGGTGGGGGTGGGTGGTGGGGGGGGTGGGGTGTGGGGGTGTTGGGTGGTGGGGTGGGTGTGGGTGGGTTGGGGGTTGTGGGGGGGGGGTGGGGTTTGGTGGTGTGGGGGGGGGGGTTGGGGTGTGTGGGGGGGGTGTGTGGGTGGGGTGGTGGGGGGGGTTGGGGTGGGGGTGGGGGTGGGTGTGGTGGGGGTGTGGGGGGTGTGGGGGGGGGAGGTTGGTTGTGTGGAGGGTGGGGTGACGGGTGGGGTCGGGGGGGGTGACGTGGCGGGTGTCGGGTGTGGTTGGGTGTGGGCGTCGATGTGGGGGTGGTTGTGGGGTTGGATGGTGTTGGGGGTGGGGTGCGATTGTTTTGTGCTGGTGGGTGTTGGTAGTGGGGGTGTTGGTCCTGGTTACTGCTTTATTTGTGGGGGTGAATTGTGCTCTTGTGTGTTTATGTTGGGTTGGAATGGATTTGGCGGAGTGCGTAGGGGCTTGGTTTTTTGGAGTTGTGGGTTTGGTTTTGTGATTGTATCGTTTTGTAACTTGGGTATTGTGGTTGGTGTGGTGGATTGTCTTCGTTTAGGTTGTGGTAATAGGGTGATGTTATGGGGGTTGGTTGTTTGGTTGTTTCTGAGTTTGTTTTATTATATCGTTTTTTGTTTGTTGTGTGTGTTTGGGTTTTGGGTTTTACATTGTTTTTAATTATTTTTTCGGTCTGTGATTCATGTGATTGATGTTTTGGTTTATGTTATTTATTGTCTGGTCGTGTTGTTTGCTTATGTGTAATTTGTGTTGTTTTTGATTCTGTTGTTGATTGGTATGGTTATACCTTATTTGTTGGTTTATTGTTGTTGTTGTTGTTGTTGTGGTAATTACTTTATATATGGTTTTAGAAGTTTTCTTTTGTGGTGGATGATGTTTGTTTTACGTTTTCTTTTTTATTTTTTCGTCTGTTATTCTTGTTGGGAGGGGGGTATCCTGGGTTAGTTTAGTTTTTTCGATTGTTGTTTGTTTATTTGTTATGTTTTTTTTTGTTTGTGTGTGACTTTGGTTTTTGTCTAGTTTAGATTTTGTTTTTAATAATATATTATATAATTACAATAATAAATAGATCGTAAATAATAAAAAAAATTTAATAAAAAATAAATAAAAAATATATTTAGGAAATAAATAAATATAAATACAAAAATATAAAATTATAAAAAAAAAAAAAAAATAGATGATTTTAATAATAAATCATTACACTAGATCGCGTGGTGAATATTCTTTAAAACTTATGCATACTCCCGATGCCTCAACCAGAGTTGGCATCCGGGCACGACGTCTGAGCAAAATTTCCCTTACGTCCAGCCGAGCTAAGTTCCACGGACGAACGAACTCCCTGAACTGCAGTAAAGATTAGTAAATTTTTGTTTTTCAACACAATTTTTGTTTTTATTAAGTTCATTACAACCCAAACTGTTTACAATCGGAACGCTTTAGAATACTCAATTTCAAATTTTCAAATAAAGTTGAAAACGCCAAATTACATTGCTTAAACAAGGAAAAACTATGATTCTTATGGATTGTAGAATTTTCGTTCTTAATGTTAATTTATATGGATATTTTTGGAAATTTCATACACTTTGCACACAATAAATTGGAATGCGTACCATCTATTGAAAATAATGTTGAAATAACAATGCTACAGTTGTTTATTACGATTTATCATATTTTATCTCTTTCCAGCGGTAAAGACATTTGATGACGAATAATAAAAAAGTCCCTCTAAAAATGAACTAATTGAGATTGTCGTTTAGCAAACGATTGGAGAAGAAACGACTAAAAGTGACTGAAAACTGTTTGAAACTGTTCGAAAATCGGCTATCAAACGAATGACTGCTAAATATTGATTTGATTCCGGTAAATGACTGACAATCATTTTACAATCGATTACCAGTCGTTTGCCAATCGACTGAAATCGTTTAAAGTACATGAAAAACGATTTCAGACGTCTAATGTACCGAATCAAACAACCATAGTCGTTTACCAGTCCTCCAGCTGGAAGTAATTTTTGTGGGTTCGAACGAGTAAATGATCGGATAGACTCATGGCAGAGACGTTCTCGTACAAATGTTCAAATGATGACGCCAGCACCATGTACTTGGCCTTTGATTTCTATAGAAAAAATTTAGTTCGATAGTACACCGCTTTTCACGTCCCTCCTCATAGACTATCCTCATCGTGTTAGACCAACCAGACGCGGTTGGTGAAAACACTTTTGCTTAATATGAACAAAGTGAATATATAAGCATATCTATCGTTTTTATTTTTTTGTTATTTTTTTTTGTTATTTATTTGTTTGTTTGACCACCCTGTAACTCGAGAACGGGTAGATCGATTTCGTTTAAAATTTCGGAGGATCGCCAAAATTGGCCTGCGACGCACCACGTGACGTCTGAGCCCCCCCCCTTTGGGTACCTCCCATACAAAATGACACCTTTTGCACGGTGTGCCAAAAGCACCATTCACAAGGTCGCTAGGGTATCAAGCAATATATTTTTGGATCAGGCTAAGCAAATGCTACATTCCTGTGGAGTTTAAGAATAAGAAACATCTGGAAAGACGTCAGCTTTCATTCGCCAGCCATTTGACAGCTGACTGTTCACCGGCTATTTAGTTACGAGCATCAATGCACACAAAAACAACAATTTCGACGAAAAATTCATTTTTGGAAAATTCATCAAATCGGACCAATTTAAAAGTGATTTCTAAGCTATTTCTAGCATTGGGAATTTTTATTCAGGTAATTTAAGGCTTTCAAATTCATTTTTAATAGTTGTTTGTTGGTTTTTATCTATGAGAATTTTTTTTGGGTCAATATTCATACCATGTCAAAAGGCACGGTCATGCACTTACATAATAGTTGATGTTGTCAACATTTATTATGGTTTCAGGAATTTAGCTTACTAAAATCTAAAAAACATTCTATTTCACAGTAAAAATGGAGGAAATGTTCGAAGACAGTCTACGTCCGATGACGAAATTCCACAATTTTTGGAATGTTTGTCGGGTTCTGAAATGAGCACAGATGACAAAGAAGAATACACCATAGATGATGATTTTTCTCATGTTAACTCTAAAGATTTTGAGTCAATTCATCGTAATAAATCAAACAGCTGCTGCAACATCAATAAATTTCATAACAGCATCGCCGTCCATTGCAACAGAGCCATCGAAATCGACCGACACCAGTGCATTTACTATTTATGCATATGAAATGATATATGAGATAAATGTTGTGTCAATGCATGACCATGCCTTTTGACACGGTTTGTTTTTCCATTGTTTTCAGAAAAAATATTCAATTTTTCGCCAAAGGACTATTTTTTTAAGTGGTTTTTAGCCAAAATGAGCCTTAAAAAAAATTCCCAGCTCTGAGAAAAATTAATGCATTAGTGGGTTAAATTACTCTCTTGATCTCATGACTAAAGCTCGAAAACGGCGAAGTCGATTCCGTTCCTATTCTCACAGGTGAACTTGAGGCCCCTTTTAAGAAACCGTGTGGGTATCAGAGATATCCCCACCCGTTCGAGCTATATGACGCTCTGAAAATGTGATTTTTTTCCATAAAAATGCCAATATTTCGAGAATGGCTATACAGGTTGGGTCCAAATTTGATATCCAAGTTTGTTCTCACACTTCCATAGATGCGACACTTCCTTCGGGTACCTTCCATACAAAATGACACTTTTTGTACGATGGGTCGAAAGTACCATTCATTAGAGGGAAAGAATGAAGCACTCATACCGAGCAAACCATTGATCAGATACTAATTACAGCCTATGCTATGACAATATTCCGTGAACTACTAAGTCCATGTCGTTCAAATAATCGTGAATAAAGATCGTTCATATTAAGCCCTCGTGACATTTATGCCCAAATGGCAGTGTATATTTTAATAATGAATGACGATATTTGGCCGTAATCATGTCAAACGTATGTTTCTAATAGAAAAAAAGTGTGACGTGAGCGATAATTAGGATGATACAACAACATCATGCTCGGAAATAGTGTAACCAATGCGTTCATTTAGCTTGGTGTAATGGTATAAAGTAAAAAGTATATTATATCAAAAAAAGAACTTGCCACTATTTATATTTGGTAGACCTGTTAAGTTGGTCATCAAAAATGGACTGTCCCTCAACCGGTAAACTCACCCCACATTTTTAGCTAATCAATGCCATTCAATCTCATCTCTTCGCAATAATTTACGCATTCGATAAAAGAAACACGACGATGTATTGCAGCCATAGCGTAATAGAGTACATTGCAGTGCGTACCCTATTGTTGCTCAGTCTGTTTTCATTATAATTGCTTTTGTTTCGTTCAGTTATTATAATCTCACATCTATTCTTTTCATCAGCCACGCTCAAGATTCTATTCTATTTCAAATTTTTCTCGTCAAATCATTCTCTCCTATCTCGCTTCATGCAACCTTTTTGCGCCCTAGCACTTTCTATACTTGACGTGTTTTTGTTCGTTGCAATGGAAAAGGCGGCAATTATTTTAACAACTTCTGTACGGTAACAACGGTCGGAAAAGGAATAGTATGCTGAATTTGACACAAAAATGAGTAAAATAAAATTATTGAGAAAATCCCAATGTAAGAAATTGCTTCGATTTCGATGTCACTTGTATAGCTCAGTTTCAACTGACTTTCAACTAACTTTTCAGTGTATGCCTTTGGAACCGATAAGCTCCAATTTGACCTATTTTATAGATTTTAAGCTGTCATATCATGTATAAATACTTTTCCAACCCAATTTGTATAGTTGTTCTTTCTCAAAATGTAGAAAATTACAGTCAAACCGTTAGTGGAATCGCAACGGTCAGAATTTTTTTTCCATTGTCGCGAGGTTTCCACTATTGGGAGTTTCCATTATTTAGAGCTAAAATGAATCAATTCAACAACTATATTTACGATTTTCCATTATTTGGAGGTTTTTTTTATTTAATTTTTGTTTAAGTGAATTTATCGATATTTCATTCAATTTTTAGCGTGAAAAAAATCTTCAAAGTAAAATTAAATTTGGAAATGAAACGAAAAATTAAATGTAAATCAAACAACTCATTGTTTAATGTTTATTAAAATAATCCTCAATTGACTGGGATGCGGCTTATTGATTTCAAATTCACACCCAGAATGAATACATTTGACTTAATTTCTGATTTTGTTCGTTGCTGAGATTTTGCGAAAATGCATTCTTGGATCATTCGGCAGATTCTCCAACGCCGACCAAAATAATGAACCAACTGTTTTATTCCAAACAAAAAATGAAATCGAGCTAACCCAAGATTTTTGGTGTACGAATAAGCTGATATGAACAACGCAGCTTCGTTTTTTATTCGAATTTGAAGATAAAAAAATTGTAGTAATTGACCGATTTTCCACTATCTGAAGGTAAACTTTCCACTATCAGGGAGGCAATTTCGTATGGAAATTCCACCGTCAAATTTTTTTTCCATTATCTCGAGGTTTCCGCTATTGGGAGTTTCCACTATCGAGAGGATCGACTGTATCACGAAAAAATAATTTGGATCAAAACTCATTATAAGTTTTCTCACAGCCAAGATGTGACATTCATTTGCCTTCTAAGCTATTCGGTGTCTTTCATATATCTAATTTTCGAAGTTGATGCACTAACTTCTATCGAGGAGATAAATCTTACCCCTCGGAGTAAAATTTACACTTCGGAACATACATTGTTGCACCTTACCCCTCGGATTTTGCACCTTACTCCTCGAATTTTATACTTTACCCCTCGGATTTTTATACCCCATTCTTGACTCGGGGTAACTAGCCGGGATAATTTTTTTTTTCTTCCGCTTCGAAAATTTCATGTTCGAAAATCCATAGTTCGAAAATTTCATGTCAAAAATTAAAAGTTCGAAAATTCCATCTTCGAAAAATTCATATTCGAAAATCCATCTTCGAAAAATACATATTCGAAAAATTCATATTCGAAAATTCCATCTTCGAAAAATTCATGTTCGAAAATTACAATCATGATCCATCGTGGTCGGCCGTCAAGTATGAAACCAAATTTTCAATGGTTACTATGACTGGTAAAATATGTAAGAAAACTCCACTTAACCTTAGACCTGTCTTCTGAGATCTCATCATATTTCTGTCCTCTTGGTTACTCAGTGCCCGTAGTATATTTTGTATGAAAAATTGATTTTTTTTTTAAAAAAAACTACACGAATTTTTGCAATATTTCAAAAATCACTTTACCGATTTTGAAAGCAATGATATGTATGTGTGCGTCAGAGTCGCAGCTATACTCCATATCCTACGCTGACAAAATTAAAGACTTTTTTTCCTAACAAATCCTTTCGAAATATGAGTGCCCACACAAAGTTTTGCATGAAAATTGACTTGGACCTCAAATTGGGATCAAATTGGTCGAAAATTGTTCCCCATATATGGATTGAACCCCGAAAGTTGTCCATACAAAATGTACGGAATACCAAATCGGGCACTGAGTGCCCGAGAGGACGTACAGAGTATATGCATGATTCACAATTCTCATTCGGAAATGCGCCACACAAACTCAATGAAACTCACACTGTAGGTAGAGATTGAAGTGTTCTTTATGAAAAACATCGCCATATGATGTTTGGTTACATATTTACATTTTTATTTCAAATTACATATCGGCTCGGGCACTGAGGTTAAATCAGGTCTAAGGTTAAATGGCCATATCTCTGGAACAGCTTTACCGATTTGGTTCAAATTTGACCTCAACTTGAGTTTTATGTTTATTTCTAAAAATTTGAATCGAATCCAAGATCGCGTTCGAAAGTTATTGTGTTTACAACGCACATAATAGTCTCAAAATGAATAGAAAACTGATTAGGGATTTCAAATATTGACCGATTGCAACCGATTGTTATATGATTGGTTCGATACGTTATTTTTTTTGTATCAATATGATTTTTGATATCTACCTTCAATAGGTTTCGTAAAATTCGCGCTATCTGTTTCGCTCAGCTCTAGTGATGCGTAAACTGATAGCTTTCATCAATTGAGAAACGTTCAAAAAGAACAATAATCATTTTCACGAATACGAAATGATTTATACGTCAAAGCAGTGTAGCAAAGTAATTGAAACAAAGCAACGTATTATTTGTGTCTGTTTGATCACCCTGCAACTCGAGAACGGGTAGGCCGATTTCGTTCAAATATTCGGACGATCCTCAATATCGGGATTTGGGGACGGTCTGAGTCACCCATCGGGTACCCCCATACAAATACCCCCCCCCCCCTTTTGAACTTTTTTTGAATGACAACATCTCGAGAACGGCGAAGTCGATTCCGTCCAAATTCTCACAGATGACGTAACTTGAGACTCTCTTCAAGAAACCGTTTGGACGCCAGAGATACCACCGTTATTCGTTGTAATTTTCACATTGGAATAACTCGAGAGGTAAAAATTGAATTTACCCCTCGGATATTTACCCCCCGTATTTTTTTCATTTTACCCCTCGGGTTAATGCTTATCCCTCGCAACATAAATTGACCGAAAGTATATTTGCAAACCCTATAATGCAACCAGCCGATATCGGGAAAACCCCACTTCACAAGCTAGTGTTATTTTATAAAAAATGCAGTGTGGAATTAATACCACACGACAGAGCAAACTTTTTCCGCCTCGGGCGTGGACCGTTTCATTTTCTACGCTTGATCTACACACAAATGTTTGATCTACTTTCCACTTTGGTCTCTACTCTACTTGAGACCAATCAACTTCTGTATGTTGTTCGATCCTGGGTTTCGAGTTTCGGGCTTCGACCGTAATTGTGGCTACAATGTACCATTGAAGAAATTATAGAATGTCACAATGATGTCCCATATCCCAAACCTGATTCATTTCCAATTCCGCTCTTTCGTTCAGATCTGAAGGCTTGGGATATGGGACATTATTGTGACATTCTGTAATTTTTTCATTGGGCCACAATTACGGAAGTAGCCACAATAAGCCCGAAACCTGGGATCAACACAAGTCGATTGATCTCAAGTAGAGTAGAGACCAAAGTGGAAAGTAGATCAAACATTTGTGCGTAGATTAATCGGAAAATGAAATGGTCCACGCTCGAGGCGGAAAAAGTTTGCTCTGCCACACGAATCAGGTTTATCGCAAAACACTAAATAGCGTACGCGATGAGATTCGGCTCCCTGAACAAATCCAAATCCAAAAATGACTCATACTATGTATTTTTGAGTGTTTGGGAATTTTCGACATGCAAGTGGTATTCGACGGTAGAAAACGTAGAATACCCTTTTCGACGTATATTACTTACGAACCCCAAAAGCTCGCGTAGAATACCATCCCTGGCCCACAGAGAGTTTTGCATGAAAATTGTCTTGGATCCCAATTGAGATTAAAATTGGCCCCCAAATTTATGTTCGATCCAAATATGCATCCCAAAAGTTTTCCATACAAAATATCTAGGGGCAAATAACTCTGGCGAGTTCTTGTAAATTCTGCGAGTTCGTAAATTGTCAAATATGTGAATGCATTTGTATTCACATTCACGTTTGCACGTCCGAGTTCCTACACATAAAGAAAACGACGTTGAATGTGTCATCCAACGACGGTTGAAAATAGAGGTTTACCCGATGTTCGGTGTAATAGTTTTCGAAATTCGGTTAAATATCAAAATTTATCATAGTACATTTAACCGATTTTCGAACAGTATTACACCAAACATCGGGTAATACCTATTTTAACTGTCACTGATGATACATTCATATACGTTTTCTTTATGTGTACGTGTTATTTGAATGTGGAACTCGTACAGTCAAACATAAACAGCGAGTTCTCTGCAAAATGTGATGCTATTGTGCGAGTTTTCCGCAAGTTTTCACGCATTTTCGAGGTGTTATGTCCCCCTAGCAAAATATATGGAATTTTCTGAGGACACTGAGTGCCCCAAACGGTTTATGGAGACGTTGTTGCTTTTCCATTGCCAATTTTTTTTCCATAGCATAAATCAATGTTTTTGTAACGGTTTCGGATAGCTGGCGACCATATCTATACAGATCAACCAGAATTAGGTGACATTCTGGTGGAGCAAATATGTTTGATTTGCATTTGAAATTTGTCCTCTAAGGTTGAAAATGGCATTTTGAAGGCAATAAATGTATATTTACTTGAGAGCATGGTGCGCCAAAACGGCATTCAAATTATGGCTCTTTCAATTTGCTAGGATTTTTCGTCAAGAATTCGATCCAGTCATAAGTTTTGATTTGAGTGGACCCAAAAACCCAATTTTTAAATTTTTCTGAGACAAGTTTATTGAACACAGGTTGATTCAAACAAATTGAGTTTAAATTGTGGTGAAAGGAAAAATGATTGTTTTTCTGTTGTGGTTAACATTTTCATAGGATTTTGTTATTTTTTAGGAAAAATATGTATATTTACCCCAATCCCAGTCAGAATTCTTAACGGTCGATTTATGTTCCAAGGGGTAAACGTTAACCCGAGGGGTAAACATCTGAGGGGTAAAATTTACCCCTCGGGTTATTTCAAAATTCATTCATTCCTTATAAGAGCAAAAATGCGCTATATTTTATGTTTTATTCATTTTTGATGATTTTTCGCTTGTCCGGTAACTGTTATGACTTGAAAGGATCAACAAAAAAATTTCCCCCTCCAATTTTACCCCTTACCCCTCAGATTTTTACCCCTGATCGATAAGTGGGTATAACAATCCGAGGGGTTAATAATTTTTTTCGTTCCCATTAAGTCATAACAGTCACCAAACTTCGTGGACAAGCGTAAAATAATCGAAAATGAATCTAAATATATAAATGTCAGTGTATGTATGTATGTTCGGGGTAATCTTCTGAACCGCTCAACGGATCCGAAAACCTAGGGTACCGTTGGAAAGGTCTTGGGCCCGCGTAGGTTTAAGGCTTTTCGAATTTTCGAACATAAAATTTTAGACTTTTCTCATGTTGAAACACCGAATTTTCGAACATGTAATTTTCGAACATGTAATTTTCGAACCTGATTTTCGAACAGGAATTTTTGAAACATTAAATTTTCGAATTCCGAATTTTCGAACATGTAATTTTCGAAGAATAAATTTTCGAAAATTCGTTTTAGGCTTTTCTTATGGTGAAAAACCGAATTTTCGAACATGTAATTTTCGAACATATGTTTTGAATATAGTGTTCGAACACTGGTTGAGTTGTAAGATAGCCAAAATGGGAATCGTTGAAGAGCTCTCGCTCTCGATGGGGAGATGACAATGGACATCGGACATCCTCATCGTGATAAACCGTGTTAGACCATTTTGGGCGCGGATGGTGGAGGGGTACAATGGAAAATGTCTCAAACGTCCAAACATCTCAAATGTTCAAAATGTGCCAAATGTCATAAATTTCACAACTTTTCGAAGCCAGAGGTGCGCGAGGGGGAGAGTATTTCGGGGTTCGCCTCGGTCTGCGACACCCCGAAATCACCACGGAATACATGTCATTTTCGAACATTGGATTTTCGAACATGTTATTACTTTTCCGCACATGAAATGTGCTCAGGAAAAGTATTGGTTTTACCTCAAAAATTCAACTCCACATTGGTTGAGTAAATAATTACCGATCGGGCTCAAATTTTGACCAGAGTCTAAGTTCACCATGGGAACAAATCTGTAGCACTTTTTATTTGGACACTCGGTTCTGGTACCTCCGGTGCAAAATGGCGTCGTCGTCGTCGTCGTCGTCGTTGTCGTTGTATGTACGTTAACACGATAACTCTCGAACCGAGTCTCAAATCCCAAAGTGACAAAAGCAAATTTGTTCAGAATTATTACCGGATGTTTCCTATTGAATTTGAGCCATATTGGTCAAGCCGTTCCAGAGATATGTACATTCAAGTGCACGTGAGTCGGGTTTTCAGTACATTTTTACACGAAAACTGATTTTCACTTTTTTACTCTCCTGACCGTATTTTTCAATGAAAATTCATGCAGTTTGCGTCATTTGAAAGGTATTCAAGTCCGCTTGATGTTCTATTTATTCGAATAATGCACAAAATGTATCTTTATGCTGAAAAATCATGGAATGTGAAAACTAGTCAAAATGTACGAAATCCTTAGAAAATTGATTTGTGACATGAATATATCTCAAGAATAGAGTCCCAAATCGCAAAGTGATGATAGGCAATTTGTTAAATTGTGTCACCGAATGTTTCGTGTGGAAAATTAGTCATAATGCAGTAGTCATTTAATAGTGACGTGCACAAAAGTGCACACACTGTGCCCGAATACAGTATATCGTGTGAAAAAAGAACATTTTCCTAGTTTTCGTGACAAAACCAATACTTTGTCTCTTGACTGGTCGATACTTTTATTGTTCAAGAGAAAAATAAATTTTTTTATCAATGCGGAAAAGTCAGGACTACGAATGTAATTCAATTTATTCGAACATGAAATTTTCGAACATAAGTTTTGAATATAAAGTGTTCGAACACCATTGGAGTGGTAAAATAGCCAATATCGACAATTCCACACGAAATCGAACAATTTGTTGTATGATGGGTCTCCGATTTGGTTTGAGCATGCTATTAGTTTCTTATTTTTGTTAAAAAATGAGATTGCCAAAATTTTAGCTCATTCTGTAGACTGGTTTTCTGACGAAGACTATCGAATTTTTTGATTTTTTTGGAAAACTCGTAAACACCATCACATTAGAGCAAACATAACTTTGTAACCCGTAAATGGATTTTTGACATCAGAATATTCCTGGATAGATATTGAAGTGCTCTATCAGAATAAATCATGATCGGATACCTCCGGGATAACCATTGGGTACATATTTTTCATTTTCAAATCTTCAAACGCAAAAAACTCGAATTGACGTATTTTGATTTCGTGTGAGCGGTTCAGAAGAGTACCCCGAACATACATACATACACTGACATTTATATATTTAGATAGATAGATTTTTTTGATCGCATTTCATGATCTGCATTGGATGCATATCTGAAAGCTGACCACATTTGGTGAACATATATTTGAATTATAGAATCTTATTCTATAGAAGCCGAATACAAGGCAAAAGTATTCTGGACGACGAGGCGACCAAAGTGGTCTAGGAAGAGGAGCTGAATTAAAACAATTATAATATTACCGAAATTCAGAGGAGGTAATGGATTTTTGAGTCCTCAGGGGGGGAAGGGTAATTTGCGATCCTATGATAGAAGTGGAAAATGGAATGAGAAAACGGTACAAGTTCTTTTTTTCGGCTAAATTTCTTGGACCGAACAATAAAAAAGGTAGAAATCATTTGTTTCCGCGAGATTTATGAATTTTAAACCGAATTTCATGTTCGAAAATTTCATGTTCGAAAATTATATGTTCGAACATTCGAAATGATAAGAGTGATTGATTTATGTTCCAATGGGTACTGAAATTTGGCAAAAATTTCGAAAAAATTGAATTTTGAAAAAAAAAATCGGTCTACTTAACCGGCCATATCTCGGGAACGGCTCGAACGCAATACTTCCCCTTAACCTTCGGTTTGCGGAAAAGTAAAAACAAGTCCGGGTCCATAGCTGTTTACGAACAGAAAAAATACGAATGTTCGTTCGTTCGTTCGTAGGAAATGCCCTACGAACGAACGAACGAACCAAAATTATAATATTCTACGAACGAACGAACGAACGAGCGAACAGTTCGCTTGTTTGTTCGTTCGTTCGTTTAATTGTTTGTTCGCTGTTCGTAGACAAATTTTTCGCATTTTTTAATATTTAGAGCTGTTTTGAGCGAGAATATGAAAATAAATGTATTTGAAATCGTAAACATCAAGCTCTAAAATCGTTTTTCGTATGTTTGTACCATTCATAGCTCAAAAACCGTTGTAGTTAATGTTTTGAAATTTTGGGAGTATATTCTAGACTGGAATATCCAAAGCGGTGCAACGATGAGACTACGTGCCCTAACTACGCTATGCAAATCATATGGTGTAGCCTACTACGTGCCCTAGTGCATTTGTATGTCGCTTCACCGCTTTGGGAATATCTGAAAGATATATTTTTATTTTCTCAAAATTCGATCATTTTGAGGTACCCCCATTACAAGGGTCAAAAACAATCGCTACAATTTTGATCAAATTCACCCAGTTTGTGTATTTTTTTAATCCCCTACCAGATGATTCGCGTGAACATGGTAAGATCTTGTGAATGGTACGTCCAGTACAATGGATTTTCAACTTTTGACGTTTTTCATAAAATTTCGCACATTTCAAACCATAAGTCGAAAACCAACTCTACGATTTTTTTTGAATTAACATGGATTTAATCAAATCCCAAAATCTTAATTATAAAATTTTTCACTAGTAAACATCAAGCACTAGTTCCAAGTAAAAGTTGGCAGTGTATTTTATAATTAAATACACTGTAAACTACGCAGCGCTCAGATACAGCAGTGTTGAATATCAGAATGTGTCTTTTTAAATGTTCATTTCGAATAAGACTGAAACATAGCAATATAATTCACACAAAGTTGAATTTATTGCAGAAAAACCCGAAAAATCCCATAAAATGCATAAAATTTGTCTACGAACAGCGAACAAACAATCAAACGAACGAACGAACAAACAAGCGAACTGTTCGCTCGTTCGTTCGTTCGTTCGTAGAATATTATAATTTTTGTTTGTTCGTTCGTTCGTTGAAAAATTTATACGAACGAACGAACGAACACAAGTTGGAAAAAAAAACTCTACGAACGAACGAACGAACGTTCGTAAACAGCTATGTCCGGGTCTAGTGGTCTAGTGTGGAGCTTATGGCCACCCAAGTAAATGCTCAAAGTATTTTTGGAAAGTTAGCTCTTTTGCATTGTTTCACGTATAAAACATCGTTTTTGGTAATTTAATCCATTTTTTGAGTAAATCAAATACTGTGGAGGATACAGGGAGGTAATTCATGCATTTTTATTTATATTAGTTATCAGAAACGATGAGCAATATCATAAAAGCAAAAAAAATCCAAAAAATGAAAATTCTTTACCCCCCTTTATACACACAACAATATTTCATAATCGGTTGGGGATTCGATTTTACTGTCTAGATCTTGACGTGGAGAGAAATTTCCTTGACAAATTACTTGTTATTTATTTCATTTTCATGGGCACACTGTCATTGACAGTGGCTATATACCAAATTGTTTTTGAATGGTTTTTTTCTTTCTTGGTGATATTCAAGATAAAGCTTCTCAAGAATTCGCTTAAAAACCTATCAAAAGCAGAACGCAAATTTTGAAAACTCAATCGCAGCTTAATTTTGGTAGTTAGTGTGCTTTTCTGTGGTGGAGCAACTGTTTCCATAAAAAAAATTTTTTGCATAGATTGTAATATATTTAATGTTAAAATAAGTGACTTCAATATTGTTTTGAAATGTTTGAAGCAAAAGAGGGAAATAAAAACTGCAAATATCTGACAGCTTGAAACATAAATCGTGTTGATTTGTATTTGTATAATAATAATTAATATTTATAGTCATTGAATTGGAACAGTGAGTGAGTTGAAACTCGCACACTGGACGATCTGAAATAGATATGACGTTGAGATAAAAGAAACAAACAAACATATAGAGAGGCTGGAAGGGCGTTAAGAGAGAGAGAGAGAGAGAGAGAGAGAGAGAAAGAGAGAGAGAGAGAGAGAGAGAGAGAGAGAGAGAGAGAGAGAGAGAGAGAGCGAGAGAGAGAGAGAGAGAGCGAGAGAGAGAGAGAGAGAGCGAGAGAGAGCTGTAAAAATACGGGCACATTGTGATCAGATGAACGATGTATCCGAGTTCTTCTTTACGGTAATTGAATATTATTTTGAGCGAGCATTCACCGATAACGATGACCCTATTTCAACGTATATTTATTACATCCGCTGTTATCATTTTGTTTAACCGTTGTTTGACCATCGAAATGACCAATCCCTTTTTTATTGATGAGATCGTCTTTCAAAGATGCCGATTTTGTTTTTTTTTTAATTTTAAATTCATGTTTATTAAAAATGAGTGGTTATAATCATGATCTTGTTTTGCGAATATTTACATGTCAACGGTAAGCTAATTTTGTTAAACTTGTTGCTATTTCATTTGATTTGTACTAATATTCTCTTATTTCTATGTCCGATTCAACTCCTATTGGGTATAAATTATGTTATACATAGGCCAGTTGGCCGCGACGATTTTTATTATAATACAATAGTTGAGATTCTTCAATTAGGAGATCTATTTTTGACAATTCATACATGCTTTAGGCGGGTGCCTACAACACCCGTTTTATATTGATGGTTTTGCATTTCTTCGAAATTATCACACTTAGTTATTTAGATTAAATATTCATAGCCACCACTTTGGAGGCGATCAAAGAACTTGATTTGATTCTCATTAACGAGGACACCAAATCTTTTGCACTTTGCTTTTTTATAAACTTTCGATGAATTTACATATTTGAATGAATTTTCGGTTCTGTATAGTCTAGTACATGCTCTTAGAATCGAGCGTTCAAATTTTCTTATTTTTATATTATTCATGTTCGAAAATAACAATCATGGTCCATCGTGGTCGGCTAAAACATTACTGTCAAGTATGAACCAAATTCTGAACGGTATTTCTAGCACTCGTTGTTAACAGCATTCTGTAGTAGCTCAAGGCTATGATGGTGCTGCAGCAATGAGTGGGAAGCTCAATGGATACTCGGCTAAAGTGTTGGCTGAATATCCACAGGCTATTTACATTCATTGTTGCAGTCATTCGTTGAATTCAGTCGTTAGCGATTCATGTTCCATTCCATTAATCCGAAACTGTCTTGGGACTATAAATGAAATAATATATTTCTTTCGCTGTTCCGCACAACGTCAAGACTGTTTAAATGTCGCAATAAATGAATTGTCTTGTGAAATTAAGAAAACGAGACTTAAACGATACTGTGAAACTCGATGGCTTGAGCGATTATTATTATTATTATTATTATTATTATTATTATTATTATTTATTTTATTCGGTGACAGGATCTGCGCTAAGCTGCGCATGCAATGATCACTGACACATGCTGCCAATAGGCCAATTACATTCTCTTATATCTAATACATCAAAAAATTGTTGAATTATATTAAATTTCATCTTTCTTAAGTAAATATTTGCTTAATTCTACTTTAAAATCATTGTTATTTAAGATAATACGAATTGATTCTGGTATGTCGTTCCACAATTTTGGTCCACCGATAGAGAAAGAGGTTTTATGGAAATTGGTCATTGGCATTTTTATTATTAATTTATTGGCCGACCGCGTATTATTATTATTGATTGATATAATTTCATTTAGATAAGGTGGAGCCCCGTCATTAATTATTTTATTTATCATACTCGCTATATGGAGTGTGCGTCGCTCAAAAAGCTTCATGAGACCCAGTTCATTTCTGTGAGGTGTTATATGCTCCCCCCTTCTAACATTTAACACGTATCTGATGCACATATTTTGCAATTTTTCCAATTTTTCCGCCTCACCATTTGTGCCATGCACAGCATAATTGTGATAAACGATGTCCATGTAGTCGAAAATTGGAATTATCAATGACTTAATCAATTGTAATTTTATGTTTGCCGGCAATATCATTTTTAATGGTCTAATGGTATTTAGAGCACCATAAACTTTTTGTTGAATGCACTTTATATGACATTCACTCGCTACAGTACGATTTAGCTGGAAACCCAAATCACGTACACTGTCCACATATTGCACCGTCGATCCATTGACCACAATGTCCGATAAATTATCATAATTCAATTTTCTTAAATTATTTTTAGAAGAAATTATCAATGCATTAGATTTTGATGCATTTATTTCCATCCCATAATCATTGCAAAATTCGACAATGTTTTCCAATTCTTGATTCACTGTTTTTATTCCGTCTTCTATTTCATCAATATTGCATTCAATGTATATTTGGACATCATCCGCAAACATAACAAATTTGCAATTTTTAATGTATTTTGCAATATTGTTGATAAATACCGAGAGTTGTGAATTATTCTCTCCCTGAATAATTCCCCTTGTTATTGTTTGTGATTGTGAGGATTTATCCCCATTTTTAACAATCTGTTTCCATCCATTTAAAAAACTCCTGTACCACCCCATTGATGCATTGCCAACTCCCACACCCCTCAACGCCTGTAAAAGCCTTTTATGGTCAACGGAACCAAATGCATTTGAAAAGTCCAGCAGAACCAATATGACACATTTACCCCCAGAAATTGATTCATGTAAATCCTCAGTCAATTTTAATATGGCTGTAGTACAACTGTGCTGCCTACGAAAACCGGACTGATGCTCAGAAATTAAATGATTATCTTCCAAATAATCCGTTAATTGTTGACAACTAATTGATGATATCACCTTCAATAAATAATTTAGATTCAATAATCACTTTCAAAGAATTTTTTTTGCCAATTTTCAAGGCTTTAGAGATCGTACAAGAATCTTTGAATCGAGAATCGTCTGAAAAAGCATTCAGATTCCGACAAACTATCAAATCTGGAAATTTCATTGTTTCCATGATGGTAATTCACGAACTTTTTTCTGTCACACATTCTCTGTCTGTTGCATTGCAAGCCAAAATTTGACTTAGCAGGTGCAATTGAAATGACGAATAATTTGTTTAATTTATTACAAAAAATGCGTGAAAATTCCGATGAAAAGTTCAAAAAATTATTCAAGACGGCATTTGATTTGACGGCGGAAATCGGAGAACCTATCCAAGTTCCACGAAGAACAGAACGTCAAGAACATCGGGATAATTACAATGTTAATTCTCCAGAAGAATATTATAGATTGAGCATATTCATTCCATTCGTCGATCATTTCATTACCCACTTAAAAGAAAGATTTCTGAAGCATAAAGATATTCTCTCGAAAATTCAAAACATTATGCTAAAGTTTATAGTCGATCTTGACGAAAATGAATTGAATAACACAGTTGAAGTAATTTTGATGCAATGGCCAAAAATCACAGATGATAGTGATAGTATTGTGAAGAAAGAAGCATTGCTTTGGCAGCAAATGTGTGTTGAATAAGGAGAAAGGCCGTTTAATTTCATGGATTCTTTAAATCTATGCAACCACACTATTTTTCCGAACATTTTCAATATGCTTAAAGTTTGTGCTACTCTCCCAGTTACAGTCGCTACACCAGAAAGAAGTTTTTCTAGTTTAAAAAGATTGAAAACATACATTAGAAACTCGACCGGTGAAAAACGCTTGAATGGCTTAGCAGTTCTAAGCATTCACAGGGACATTAGCGTTCATCCGAAAGAAGTTCTCGATATTTTCAGAGAAAAAAAACCGAAAAATGTTATTGTAAATCTTGATGAACAATAAATAAACATCAATTTGATATAGTATTTTATTTTATAGTACATGAAACTTATATATTGACTTTTTTTTCAAATTTGTACATAAATATTTCTGTGATGCGTTTTTAACAAACAGAAATGGTTTTGTTTAGCTTTGGTACGAGTTTTTTTTTCAGTTCCGCTTACACTCGTATGAAAATAAAATTGTTCTTTTATTCTCATTCATTCAATTGACATGCACTAGGGGTGTAAACGAACAGATTCGGTTCGAGTTCGTTCGGGTCGACTCAGGTTCGTTTGGATCGTTAGTCTGATTTGTCAAAAATATGTCACGAATCCGATTTTCCCGGTTCGTTTACACCTCTACATTGTACCACCAACCAAATACATTTCAACACATACTGAAATACCGCCTCAAATCGAACCAAAACAATTGTTTCAATCGAAGCAAAGCCTCGTCATTGAGGCAAGATATTCGAATGTAGCCACTTACCTTGAAAATACCACACTATAGTGATAAATTCTTTTCACAATTCATCAAAACTTTTGATGCTTTCTGATATTCTGATCACAATCCCAATATCGTCAGCAAACATTTCTTGTATAATAATTCATAAAAATCACTGAACATTGATACCAATTCACACTGACAGAAAAAAATCGAATATTTGTGATTTTATTTTGCAATGGGAATTTAATTTTAAACATGTTATTTTCGTTATTTTCATCAAAATACATGTGTCATATTTTCAATTAAAACGGTAACTATTGAATGGGGAAATCTCAAATGAGCGAATGAAATGAGTCTATGAAATGAGAGAATGTTTTATTTACTTCTATCATTTTTAATGTTCAGTGGTTTTTATGAATTTACATAAATTTCCATGAAAAATTTGAGTCCAAGACAAAATATAGCAATATATAAATATTTCAAAGGATTGGAATAATATTTACCTGAAATTCAAAAAAGATGGCAAAGAATTTCTAAATATGTACAGTCATGGACAAAATTGAGTGACCGACCATATATTTTGATTTTTCAAGCATATTATACATTTTTCACCAAAAGTGTCAAAGAAAAGTTGAAAGTACTAAAAAATTGGGGTCTAATGAGTTTTAGAATTTTCTAGCTCAATGGCTCTTGGCCGAAATATGGCCTTTCGAAAAATCGGCCAAAAATTCAATTGTTGGCCAATTTTTATGCCATTTTGAAGCTTGTAGAAAGTACATGCGATTAGAGGTAATGAACATTGAAATCGGCCAGAATTTGGCCAAGATATGGCCGTTTGAAAAAATGGAAAAAAACGGCCAAATTTTTTAGTACTTTCAACTTTTCTTTGACACTTTTGGTGAAAAATGCATAATATGATTGAAAAATCAAAATATATGGTCGGTCACTCAATTTTGTCCATGACTGTATATAACACATTGTTCAAATAATTTACCGAATTCCATTATAAAACTGGGGAAAATGATATAAACACCTTCCTAGTCACTTTTTAAAAATTTAAGATACAATTTTCATCAACGAATTTTTTTTATTATTATATTAGTTTCTTATCAATTACAAGCAAATTGACCCTATTATTCATTTAGTGATCAACATAGAGTACAATACCTTTAATAACTCCAATGAAACTATACTCTATTTGATCACATATTATTTAAGTTGCTCTAAATTGTAAGTATGATAAAAAATAAGAGCTCCCAGGCCAAAGAAAATTATCAATATCAGATGCGAAAATCCTCCATTATCAACGATATCGGGCGACGAGATAGGATTACGTGACCTTTCATCACCATCAGTTGTTCCATCGTCTACACCATCTTTGTTCGATTTGTTTGTTGCTTCAAACATAGCTCGATTTGTTTGACGTTTTTTCAACCGTTGTTTAATTTCTTTACACAGATCAGGGAACAGTGTGGCGAAATTTTGGTCTGCAAGGTTGAACTCAAGTGAATCGTAGGCAAACTGCAGCTTTTCTTTACGTAATGTAACCATTGTTCCCAAAGCAGAGCTGTCCTCTAGCATGAAGCTTAAGAGGCCTGTTAAAATGCTTGAAACGCTCCAGCTTGGATTCCACTCATCAGGATGATAATCAGATATGCTTAGACAAAGTCGTCTATTTGTTTGAAATCGGCCATTTGGCGTTCGCATATAAATTGAAGGTGGTCGAAATGGGTACTGCTGTGTAAAAATCAAACTTCCATGATACATACCGCCGTAATACGGACTATTTTCTGGACCAATTATCACATAATGCCATTCAAGAATGTTCCATGGTAGTGGCTCGGCTCTAATATATGGCACTGGATCTTTATTCAAATTGATGTAATCCTGTTGCAAACGTAGAACGGCACCTCGATTACGCCCCCCAGCCTGTCCTGTTTTTGTTATTGGTTTACTGATTCTATTCTCGCTGTTTTTGGATTTTGAGTTATCATTTTTGGTTGAATCCATTTTGTCAACTGTATTCATCTATGAAATAAGATTATAATATTAATATTGCAATCAAATTGATTACAGTTGAATGTAAAAAAAATTCACAATAAATACTACTTTAGTTACCTATTTTGATATCTATGTGCATATACACATTTATAATGAACACGTAAACGAATGTAAGCTACTTGCAATCGAGGGCCAATTGATAATATTGACGCTCTTTATCTACGGAATGATTCTGTATATTATGTAAAAAAGTTAGTTGTCATTCAAACAAATATTATTCTCATACTCAATTTTCAATTGGATTCGATTTCATTCGAATTCAAACTAAATTTTGATCTAATATTTTCACAATACTTTCACTTTTCAGTGACTTTTTCTATTTTATACGGAAATAATACTGTTTCGTTGACATTCAAACGATTTTGCTATCATTGCTCAACTTCAATTGGACATATACAATTTCACTGAATATTCGTCATTTACACGAAATTTACAGACATTTTATTTATTTATAATTGAACTATCTCCACGTTTCCATATGTAATGGTTTTGACATCATTCATGTGTTTTGATCTGTGGTCTAAGTCTGTCTCTTTTCTTCCATAACCAATTTGTTGGCATTGCAAATGTACGTATGTGAGCGACTACGCTTTTTTTTAAAATGCTCATATCTATTATAATTATAAATGGTGCGATTCTTAAATCAACATTTTAATTCGGTGATGGATGCTTAAATTTAAATTAGGCAAATTTAAGATTATCAAGACTTTAAACGATTTAGTTCATGAATCAGTGATGAATAAAATATTGCGTCAGTTTTGGTTGTTTTTTTTTCAAATATCAAAACAGTTTGGATTTGAAGACATTTTTATAAATTATTGCTTTGAAAAATCAATATAATACACAATTTTTTTTTTCTCCAAATGTCAAATCAAATGAATAAATGAAAATATTTAAAAGAGTGGAAACAAATGTAAAAAAATGCAAAAACCTGCATTTTCCCGTATTGTACCAATGGTACTGAACGCATCCAATTTCCAATTGAACGAACCAGCGAAATAGTGGCATCGTTTATCGCAAAAGGAACTCATCATCTGTCAATGCATATTGTCTGAACAGCCATTGTGGCGAATTCAATCACGTTGATTTGAGTGAAGTTGCTGAAGAACAGGCAACACACAAAAATGTCGTGCTAATTGTTAAAAGGAAAAGTAAGTTCCACGAGAAAGCACACATACATTACAGTTATATGGTGTCAAAAGAGTGAATCAAAAAAGTCGTATATTTAACAAAATAATCGTAGTTTAAAACCGAATAATGGCCGATCCGCAAGGAAAAAATCGTCTTCAAGAGTTTAAATACAAAGGCAAAGATCAAGATGTAAGTAAAATTCGTGTAAATTAGATTCCAGAGAATTTTCAACAAAATGACAGAGTCCATCGCAAAGGCGAAAAATATTCAGATCAAAATGGGAATGTAATTTATGAAAAACGGCATTCTATTTATCTCTCAAACTTTGTGCTAACAAATTGTCGAATTGCAGTAATTTGCTGTTGGGTTTTAGTTGTGTGCTATTGCGTTGCAGCATGAAATTTTTTACCGAAAAAATATCTTGAAATTATTTTTAAAAAACACTTTACATTTTATATATATATATATATATATAGATTTTGTATATTTATATATGCATATATACACCTATTATCTATATATACATATTTACATATATTTAAAAAAATTGACGACATAAATGGAGAGATTCAGCTTCATTCTCATGGTCTTTGTGGTAGCGCTTCACGAAGATGAGAGAGGTGATTGTATGTTAGTATATTAGTAATTTACGAGACGAGAGCGAGGCATTCACGGTACGTACTCACACACATGCAATACGCGTACACTCAAAATGTGTATACACACGCATCAGACATAGACACCATCCGCAATTGAAAGTGTGCGATTATTTTTTCTCGAATGACAAAGAAATCATTTTATTGAAGCAGTGTGTGATCAAAGTTGTTGTTGTTATTATTATTATTATCATTATTATTATTACTATTTCTGTTGTTGCTACTGATGTTACAAACTATGTTGAGAATCGCTCGAAAAATGTATGAATACATTTTGTAAATAATGTCAAATCGCTTAAATTATATTTATTGAAACAAGATAGCTTGATCATCCTCGTTTCAAGTCGCTTACTTTATCAGTTTTTCTTTATTGATATCCATGCATTCCATTTATTGGCAGTTTTTCAACCCGAATTCAATCGAACAATTCAATGGAATTGATCATTTGAACAAAAAAAAATCGTATATTTGACTGAAAACTGAAACATTGTTCTCTTCAGAAAAAAATATAATGATCAACGAAAATTCTAGAATTTTGAATAGTCAAATTTGGCAATGGAATGCCAAGCATTAGTTACCATTTAAAATTGATTTAATAATGATGTTTGCAGATTTATGCGACTAGATGTTATGGAGGTTACCATTTTAGGTCTATAATGGGGTAGTTTCACAAACACAAAGTGCAGATGCAATGTTTTACTAAATCAACATCAAATTAACAATGAGATATTAATATGTATTAATTTTACTTAAACATTTGTCAATCGTTTCTGATGAATAAATTAGGAGATGCGAAGAAGACGCAATGAAGTAACAGTAGAACTGCGTAAAAACAAGCGTGAAGAGACGATTTTGAAGCGTCGTAATGTACCAGACTCAACCGATGAAGACGATTCCGTGAATTCAGTAAATTTAGGTATGTGCACATCCTTGGCATTCATCCGATGCAAAAATACTTGAAGCAATTGCCATGAAATATTTTTTTCGTCCATTCTGTTTGTCATATTTGTAGCTAAGTTGGTGGAAAATGCTGGCGATGCTAGCGATCCAGATAAGCAATTAGCTGCAGTTCAAGCGGCTCGAAAACTACTGTCGTCCGATCGAAACCCACCAATTGATGATTTAATCAGCAGTGGAATATTACCAATCCTCGTTGAATGTTTAAAGCACAAAGAGAACACAATTCTTCAATTTGAAGCAGCTTGGGCACTCACTAACATTGCATCGGGCACATCGATGCAAACGAATCAAGTGGTTGCAGCTGGTGCGGTACCATTGTTTTTGGAATTACTGAGTTCACCATCTCCGAGTGTGTGCGAGCAAGCGGTCTGGGCTCTAGGTAATATTATTGGAGATGGGCCACATTTGCGTGACTATGTAATCAAACATGGTGTGGTTCAGCCACTTTTGTCGTTTATCAAACCCGATATACCAATTTCGTTTCTGCGTAATGTTACATGGGTAATTGTAAATTTGTGTCGAAACAAGGAGCCACCACCCCCGACAGAAACTATTCAAGACATCCTGCCGGCATTGAACCACTTGATCTATCACACGGATGTTAACATTTTGGTGGACACGGTATGGGCATTAAGCTATTTGACAGACGGTGGCAACGAACAAATCCAAATGGTAATCGAGAGCGGTGTTGTGCCCAAGTTAATTCCATTGATAGCTCATGTTGAGGTCAAAGTTCAAACAGCGGCTTTGCGTGCTGTCGGAAACATTGTAACTGGTTCAGATGAGCAAACACAAGTAGTACTCAACTGCGATGCACTATCCTACTTCCCGGCATTGCTGAGTCACCCGAAAGAAAAGATTCGGAAAGAGGCCGTTTGGTTTTTGTCAAACATCACTGCTGGTAATCAGTCACAGGTACAAGCCGTCATCGATGCTGGCCTTTTGCCAAAAATTATAGACAATTTAAGTCACGGCGAATTTCAAACACAAAAAGAAGCTGCATGGGCCATTAGTAACCTAACCATTAGTGGCAATCGCGAACAAGTTGCACAACTTATTAAAGACAACGCAATACCACCATTCTGTAATTTATTAACATGTAAAGATACACAAGTGATCAATGTAAGGACTGTTCATCAATATAAAATATCAATCAATTCAATTCAATAAAATGTCAACTCTCATTTCTTTTTTTTCAATTGATTAGGTTGTTCTTGATGGTATCAACAACATGCTGAAGATGGCTGGCCCGCACGTAGTCCAAATTGCAAATATGATCGAAGAATGTGATGGAATGACGAAAATCGAGGAGTTGCAAAATCACGAAAACGTTGATATTTACAAATTAGCATATGACATTATAGAACAATTCTTTTCCGATGATGTAAGTCATCTTCTGGCATCACACAGGAACAATGCAATTTTTATAAGACTAATACAAAACACAATGAATTTTTTCAGGCGGATGATGCGAACTTGGCACCCACAGCAGACGAAAACGCATTTCAATTCAATCAAACGTCGGATATACCAAACGAAGGATTTAAGTTCTAATATAGACATGATTTTTTCACACAAACAAAAAACGACATTCGAAGTTTCATCGATTCAACGTCAACAACTATAAAAAGAGCACACAATAGATTCCTTGGCCGCTGAACAGAATATGCAATGGCATATTCGGTAGAATATATAACACATAACGACACAAAAATTAAAAATTATGCCGCGATTAAACCAACAGACAAAAACACTCGTTTTAAAGCAATTACTCTTACCATGTTGATTTCCACTCTCCTCCGTTTTTAATACGACAGACTTTTGATTATACGAATTTTTAAGCTCTCCAACGGGTTTTTCATCGTTGTTTTTCTATTTGGTTGTCCATTACGAGGTTTGAATAACGAAAAAAAAACAAAACAACACAATTTCATCTCGTGAAGCAAAAATTCATTTGAAGAAAAACAAAATTGTACATCCAACCTAGAACAATAGCATTACTTAAACTAAACATTGAACATAAATCGAAACAAGAAATATAAAACAATAAAGGAAATGAGTATATATATCTTTATATAGAATACCTATGTAATTGAGAAAAATTTAAATTAAATTAATAAAAAAAGCGAAAGACACACCAACAACAAATATTATACTATTTACGATAAAATGAGATTTTGGAACGCCTCGAATCTAAACGAATAAATTTTCTAACGCTACATCATGTGGCGTATTGCTTCAAAAATCGAACTCAATTGCTTGACAAATTGATCCAACAAGCTCTATATAAAAAATACAAACTTTAAAAATATTCAAAATATTAAAAAAATCGTAAAAAGAGAACAACAGAATCATCAAAAGGAACACGTTTAAATTCATTAAAAAAATAAATGGAAAATTTCTAATTTTTCAAAATTATTGATGTTTTTCATTCTTTACTTGTAAAAGCTGAAAGTTTTAAACGTTCAATTCTTGAATTTACTTAATTAGCTTAAGCTACACTCGCCATCTTATATCTCTGATTTTATGAAATGCTCATAATCGAAATGCTTGAAAGTCAAGCCAACTTATGAATTGTGCAAAGTAGAAAGTTCTGAAATTATTGACGCCAAATATAAAACACTTTCCAAACAATTGAAGTTCTTAGTTAAAGAAGACCGGCTTCTCTTCTCTACCTGAGTGAAATGGTGAGTTTCCACTGACGAACGTTTTACAAATGTAAGTAGATTCGATTTATAGTTGATAGTGAACAAAAATATGCTGAATATTTTAAACTAATGTTTTTAGAATATGCTGGATAATTTTGT
This sequence comes from Aphidoletes aphidimyza, assembly GCA_030463065.1. Classification (NCBI taxonomy): domain Eukaryota; kingdom Metazoa; phylum Arthropoda; class Insecta; order Diptera; family Cecidomyiidae; genus Aphidoletes; species Aphidoletes aphidimyza. The sequence goes on along the minus strand of CM059997.1, from coordinate 22,160,844 downwards.
GAGACACTTGAAGTTTTCCACATAAATTACCAGTATTTCACAAAATAATTTTGATTTTGTTTAGAAAATATTTCGCGAGAAGTATGCATTACTTAAAATTATAAATAGTTTCATCAAAATTTAATCACAAGCAGTTTCTAAATTAGTAGTGTCAAATAGAGTAAAAAAAAACAAATTGATATATATTTGAGTATACGGTTTTAACCTTTATTTATTTCTTAAAGCTGAAAAGGAGACTTATTACATTTGCAGGTAGGTTTTTCATTGGTTTAGCCGTTCTCACAATTTGACTTGATAAGTTGCCTAACTTGATCGACCTCAATCGTATTCTTCGCAATTAGTAGTACCTTTTCTCTGGACTTGGACCCTCGATCGAGACTAAGATCGCTCTTTCGCACTTGAAGTACCTTCGATATAAATTTAATTAACTCAGTATTTGCTTCACCATCAATGGGTGGGGCGGCAATCTGAACCCCAATCTCTTCAGCTGATACATCTGTAATACAGTTCTGTTTGGCTCCTGGTTTCGCATGTATTTTCAAAACAATTTCGCCGCTTTTATTTATACTAATGGCATCTGCGGTTGACTTTATAATGTCGCCATTTGCATGTTGTGGTTTACACAATTTTTTATTAGACCCTTTTTTGGTCGACATTTTCCCTCTTAATTGGATTGAATAATGTAAGTTTCGAACGATTTGCATCCAAATAATTTTGGAATTTTATTTTATTTTATTTCATTCAATAACCTTCGAATTTTCGTGACGTTAATAGAATGTAGATTGTCGTGAAGTGTGAGGTTAAGTCTTTGTATTCAAGTACGTCAGTAAACTAAAATATTTTTGACTAAAACACATTTGAGATTGAAAATCGTTTGACTAACAGCAAAATTTGCAGCATCGATGAACTTTGGTTTTGTCATTACATATCTTATGATTCCATGATTTACGTGGAGCTGGAAATGGTACTCGCTCTTCTGGAATTTTCTGTTCATTAGAAGAAAAAATATCAATTGTGTATTCGAAATCCATTGGTATGAATTGAAATTAAAAATTTGAAGTATTAGAACATTTTGAGTACCACAATTGTATTAATTGCTTTTCCACTGCAGGTCGGGCATCGCATATTTAATCGGCTATTGACTGCTGAAGGATGGTTAATATCAGTACGCTTTTCATTTGTTATTTTCTTAGCCGGTACTGATTGATCTCGTCGTCTTAATTGCGGTGTCTCAGTGCAAACTCGATTTAAAAACTTCGGATGCGGTTCTTTCCAATAGTTTTCCAATCGATTAGCAGACATGATTTGGCTGAGTTTTTGTAATAAGCGTTGATTTTCTCTTTCAATTTCCTGCGTCCGTTCATATTCTTTTTGGACTTTTTTCAACTTGTTTAGCACATGGGACTGGTCAGATGGACGAGCAAAATCAATGGCAGGTTTTGCACTCATCACCTAACAGACAAAAATTAATGTTCGCATATGTATATTTAAGAAGTGATTGTAAGAAGACTGCTCACCTTACGACGATGTTTTTTATAATTTTGCTCGACGAATGGCTGTATCAAAATTTTTTCCTTTTTCGTCAACATCTTGCCCCGGATTGGATTAGCAATTCAAAATGTGGCAGCTTGTTTAAAAAGTAAACAGTTTGCCATGGTGACCATGAATTTAAATTCATTTTCAGCACCTATTTACTGATAGCGACACCTGTTGCTATTTCTCGTTTGTGCAGCAAGGATTCAACACATTGGTGTCGTACACATAGATCTCCGATGTTCAAATTTTATTTCACTGAATCTGTATTAATTTCGAAAACGTCACACGTCACCTATCCCCATTTGACAGAAGTGACATACAAAGAGAAAAAAAAACGAATTAAGAAAGTAGATAAAATGTACATCAATTATTTTGTCTAATTTTATTAAGAACCTAAGAGTCATAAATATTGAATGATAGAAACCAAGGTTTATAGTTTATTCAAATATTAAGCATCAGCCAAGCGCAATATAGATATCGTCTTCGATATAGTCAATACAAATATTCGTCTGGCACTCATCGATATAATGTATTGACCGATTTGAATATTTTCAATTTGCACTCAGGGCAAGTGGATAATTTTGAATGGTGTGCATATGCGTGCATCAAAACTCTATCAACAATTAAGACAAAGTTAAACTATCCTGGAATTCCAGCAACAATTCAAGATTGGTGGCATCCATAGGTGAACAATGTCTCTTCCAGGCAATGGCAAATTTGTATTGTGTGGTGAAATCTCCACTATTATGACAGCAATCAAACGTGGCACTAGATGGAACAGCTCAAGCTACCAGGTATTAATAAATATATCTTTGTGCTCACATGAGTTCAATTCAATTCAAATATAAATAAATCTTTGCGGTTGAATTAATTCATTCATTCAATCATATTTTGTATTTGTTTTTTTTGCTGTACTCTTCGTAGGATGAGGAACAAGATGGACTGATGAAACAATTTTCAGAGTTGAAAGGTCTATTGATTAACGTTGAAGATCTGCGTTTGATTGAGCCAAACATTTTTCTCGCGCCTTTTCTTGAAGTTATTCGGTCGGAAGAAACAACTGGACAAATAACAAGCCTGGCATTGTCAGCACTGAATAAATTTCTTTCATATGGCCTTATAGGTAATTGAGCCAAATTCAATTTGTCTTGGTGCATACAAGCATCGCTAGCACTAGTAATGAGTGCGTTTAGTGTTGTGGATTTTGCATCTTTTTTTTATTGAAAACTGATTTTTCACGAAACTTTACGAGAAAAATATCAATTGAAATTGAAGTTTTTGGTTGTGAATCTTGAAAAATATCAACATGACACATGTTCTCACAAAAATAATAAATCGTTTGCATAACACCAAACGCACTCATGCTAGCGATGCATGGGTGCATATCATATTATGTTTAACTGATATTTCATGAACTCTCTAGATCCAACTCATTCTGCGATTGCGACCACGGTTGATAGCATTGCTGATGCAGTAACCCATGCACGATTCGTTGGCTCTGATCAGGCCTCAGACGGTGTTGTTCTAATGAAAATAGTACAAGTGCTACGTACATTAATGCTAAGCCCAGAGGGTAGCGCATTAACTAATGAAAGTGTTTGTGAAGTGATGCTAAGTTGTTTTCGTATATGCTTCGAGCCACGTCTTAATGAACTACTAAGGCGAGCCGCTGAACATGCATTGAAAGATATAATTCTATTGCTTTTTATGCGCTTGCCCCAGTTCACTGAAGAGCGTCATGCAAGTGGTTTAATTAAAAAATTGAAAATGATGGCCAGCAGTGGAATCGAAACTGGTAAACGTCGAAGACAAACGAAACAATCCATCAAAAATTCATCGCAATATATCACCAAATCAATATCAAAGGACGCATTAACAACTCCGTCAATTCGATGTATGGATACCAATGAACTAGATACACCAAAATCAACAAATACAACTGATAACACGCTATCACATGCAACAACACCCAATCAGGTACTATTGAATGTACAGAAATCAATATTAGCCACCACACCATCAACACCAGTCGGTGGCAACATCGTTGACATGCAAGGAAAATTCATGCAAACACCACATGTGGAATGTGATGAAAAGTATGAAGTAAACAATATTATTGAGTCAAACAGTAATTGTAACGATGGAAATGCTAATGCAAACTTGAGCGGCGAAACTCCGGAAGACAATTTTGAAAATGATGCAGATGTTGAAGGCGATACCGTCGATGATCACAGCTATAAAATGTCAAATCCATCAGTTGAATATGCTGAAGCTAAAGATGAAAACGCAAGTACCAATTCAAATGCAAATCTCATTGTAAAAGGTGAGGATTTTGTTAATTCTATGGGAGTTAGATTTACACCACAAACTGAAAATGGTGCGTTTTCTTTTACACTACACAAATTAATTTCTATGTTTATTTTATATTTGTTTTAATATTTTCGTAGCACGAGCTTTTGTTTTCACTTTCAACAGGTTCCAATTTTTTCGAAAAGTTTCCATTTATTCAGAACATATTTTCGGCCTAAAGCAAGACCTTGACCGAACTATTTGCGATTTTCGGTTAAATGACCCATTTTGCAGGCATAAATTTGCAATCAATAGCAAAATTTGCAGTTAGATGAAATTTTTGTACGTAATGATTGCGGTCGATCGCAATATTCAGACCGCGGTCAAAAATTGCGATCATGACGATTGGTAAAATAGAGCCCATGATATATTTACCGTCCTATGCATACATTTTCTTGTACATTTAATGCTAATTCGACATTTTGAACCATTCCAAAAATTTAAACCCCCCCGAAACTTGTGTCTAGATACGCGCCTGCATTGTTTAGATGTTCGTTAAATGATAGCAAGTTTCGCCCTTTGAAATGTACTTAACCCTAGGCGGTTATAACGGAAGTCTAATTCAAAGCATAACGAAACTTTCCAAACCCCCAAAGCACAAACAATATCGCAAAACATTGCCAAACATTGTGTTTGTTCATTCATAATTCTCGTACACAACTCTCCTAAATAAGTTATCAATGAACGAAACTGATTAAAATGAAATCATCTACCAAGCAAAACATCCACAAAGTCGAAAATGATTCTTGAAAAAGTAAACAAATTGCAGACTCAAAGAACCATTATGTACTGTATTTTTCAATACTGGTGACTGGGATTTTAACACCAAATAAATCGAATAAACTCTTATTTAGTAATGCAGACATAACCACAGTGTAGCCAGTTAATATGTTACTCAATTTTTTATCTATCTGAAATGTTTACATGATTAGAATCGATTTCAGGCGCCTCATTAACACCATATGGATTGCCATGCATTCGTGAGTTGCTGCGTTTTTTGATAACACTGGTCAATCCATTGGATAAACAGAATTCAGACGTTATGATCCATATGGGACTGAGTCTTTTGACTATTGCCTTAGAAATTGGGGCAGACAGCATTGGAAAATTTGATTCATTACTTGAAATGATGAAAGATGACTTATGCCGAAATCTGTTTGCGGTAAGTGTAAATTTATTTTCGTATCAATGTATTGTACAATTTGGATTTGGATACAGATATGCTAGGGATTTTTATCAATTTTCAATCAAACAAATAGTCAAGAAGTAATATAGATCTTGGTCGATTTTTGGTGAATATTTGAATAATACACTAAGATACACAATGAAATTCGTATTATAATCTAATAAGATGAATTTTAGAAACATTTATTAAGTTAAATATGTTATTAAGTTCGATGAACCTAATAGGTGCAATTAATTAATAGCCGATATTGTTAATATTTTCATATATGTTAATAGTTCACTATTAAGGTACCAACTGTAGGTTAAATCCATGGGAAATTGTCTACTATCTATTTAAGCACATACAATTTTTCGTCTATCATTGGCATTCGTAGCGATAAGTATTCAGACCTCTCGAAGCAATTTTCTTTAATGTCTGAATACGAATTTACTAAACAGAAGTTAAACTAAGCATTCCATTTTGCCCGGATCTTCCCGGGCAAACCCGGATTTTTGCCACTTTGCCCGGAGAAAATACATGCCCGGTCCGGATGCCCGGATTTTGAGGCAAAAGTCCGGATTTGCCTGGAATTTGATAATAATTCGTTCAATTTTTTTCTATAGTTTCGTTCTGTATATTTTTATATTGAACATCTTCAAAGCGACGATTGCGCTTCACACTTTGACAGCAATACGACAGCGCCCCCGTGGTACTAAACAATTGTACACCATAACATAAGAAAGATTGAACAGCAAATATTCATTTCTTCTCTTTCTATCGCACGTTCTAGAGTGCGTTTAAAGGGGCGCCACACGTTGATATACAAAAAGAAATTTACGTGTTATTTTTGTTGTAACGCGCAACCGTCGCTTCAAAGTTTCACAAATTACGGTACGCCGTATGTCATTACGTGAATTTTCATGTGTTTGTATTCTTGTTTTATTACTACAAAATATCGTAAGTTTAAATTGATGACCTATTTAATTCATTTAGGCGATGATTAAAAAAATTCAAATTTATGCCCTCATTTTGCCCGGATTCTGAACTCATGCTTGCTCGGATATGTTGAAATTTGAAAAAAAATGCCTGGAAATTGCCCGGGGGAAATGACCCAAAGAAATGGAATACTTAAGTTAAACGGACTCCTACGTACAAAAACACATAATTCACATCATTTGTGCTTTCGAAATGATGCCGACCAACGATGTAAATAAACGTATATTATACAATGGAGTCGATTAAATAAATCCATGTTATTCAATTTATTTCTCATTACAATTAAATGTTGTTGGAAGAAATATACACACAATGCATCCTCCAATAAATCTGATAACTGATTTACAAATCAATTAAACTATAATAATCCATTTGATTACGAAACCAAAGTCCTAGATATGTCTCCGATCAATTTTCTGATAATATTCCTCAAATATTGGCGATAATTTAAGTTCACGAACTTTTGAAATATTCTATTTTGTTCTTGAAACCTCTTGGCGCGGTAAAAACTCGTGCCACAAGTGAAATTAGTACACAAAATTACTGGCCACGCGTGGAGTTTATGAAAATATAGTTCGGAATATAAGGTATAGGTCGTTTTGTGTCACACCTATGTGAGTGATTTAACCCCCCTGAGCATCTCTGACTTAGATTTTAACCCCCCTCTCATGGAATATTGATTTGTCCCTGGTTAATCCCCGACTTAGCACCCCGCACACCCCTTCCTTCCATCGCGCCGTTGTTTTTTTTAAATTTGTAGTAATAAAACTGCGATGAATGCAACATTCTTTCAACTTCTGATATCAGAGTCAATTAACGTATATTAATAAAAAAAAATTGTTTGGTGTTGATCGTTTCCTACTACATCCCGAAGAAATTACATATAGCGAGTTAAAAACCCGAAATTTTTATTTATCTTCATTGCAGCTATTGAATACTGAGCGCTTAACAATTTTAGCAGCTGATTTGCAAGTATGTTTTTTGTTATTTGAATCACAGCGCAGATGCTTGAAATTTCATTTAGAATATTACTTGAATAAACTGACCGAAATCATTGGAAATGAAAATCCACGAACACCATACGAAATAAGAGAATTAGCATTGGATAATCTATTGCAATTTTTGCGTATTCCATCATTTGCGGCTGAGCTATACATAAACTATGACTGTAATCTCTACTGTACGAATTTATTAGAAGATTTGGTGAAATTGCTTTCGAAAAATTCATTGTCAGCGACACAAGCAATTTATACAATTCACGACATTTCGTTGGATGGTCTGATGACAATTATCGGAGATATTGAAAAGAATTGTTCAAAGCAAGTGGCCAAGAAAAATGGGGACGTAACAGTGGGACTGGTTGGTGGTAGACATTCGCGGAATAGTTCAAACACAGATAAAATCACACTAGAGAATAGCAGCAGTGATTTGAATGCAACAAGTGGCGGAGAAGAAAGCGGGATCGTTGAAAGCATTCACAATTTCATTAACAAGAAAAAACACAATGATGCCTATATTGGAACAATCGACGAAAATTCAATTGAGCATGATGCTGCTAATAATGTGGATTCTGTAACTCACGATCAGCTTATTCAAATCAAAGAACGAAAAAGAGTAAGATCAATCAGATTTCTGTCATATGGATGTTCAAGATTCATCATAATTATTTCACAATTTTCGATTCAGATTTTGACGCAAGGTTCGGAATTATTTAATCAACGACCGGAAAAGGGTATCCAATTTTTACAAGAAAATGGATATTTGAATGCACAGCTTGATCCACTTGAAGTAGCCCATTTCCTGCGCGAAAATTCTAGTTTGGATAAACGAATGATTGGCGAGTATATAAGCAAGAAGAAAAATGTCGAAAGCAAAATCCTAGAGAATTTCGTAAAATCGTTCAACTTTGAGAACACGAGAATCGATCTTGCATTGAGACAGTACTTGGAAACGTTTCGTTTGCCAGGTGAAGCACCGCTCATCTTTTTGGTACTGGAACATTTTGCTGATCACTGGCATGTATGTTATAGTTGCATATTGATCAATTATAAAATTATAGTATATAATTATATTTTTGGTCCGTTTAGACCATTTCACAGCCATACAATGAACAATAACAATGAAATAATGACAATGCAAATTAAATTTTGTTGGAATAAATCAATCTTGTTGATGAAATTTTGATTTATTTTACAAATCTTCTATTCAACTTTCGGAGTGCGTGAAGAGTTTCACATGCCTTGTCTAATGCGGATTGGTCCCAGGATTCTAAAACAGTATCGCATTGCTCGATATCAGATCCTTGCCCGAAGAAAATTATAAAAATTTGGAAATAACTCACCTGGGGACTAAGATCTTGTATCGAGCAATGTGATAGCGTTTCGGAATCCTGGGACCAACCCGTGTTAGACATGGTACGCAATTTGCCTCATACAAAACCACTGGAACACAGTGTTATTTTGATTTATTTCTTTTATTTAGAAAATGAATAACGAACCGTTTGCTGACACAGATGCAGCGTTTAGTCTTGCCTATGCGATCATCATGTTGAACATGGATCAGCACAATTACAACGCTAAGCGTTTAAATATCCCCATGACAGCTGAAGATTTCCAAAAGAATCTACGTGGTGTTAACGGAAAAGCAGACTTTGACCAAAATATGCTATTATCAATATTCAATGCAATCAAGTTAGTAATTATATAAAACAGTTATACATACAAGTTATATCCATATAAGATATTTATCTATGATAATTCAACTTGTCAGAAATGAGGAAATTATCATGCCAGCCGAACAAACTGGGCTGGTTCGTGAGAATTATCTATGGAAGGTGTTGTTGCGAAGAAACAAAACGAAAGATGGCCGTTATTTACGTGTGAATGGTGCAGCTCTGGACAAAGATATATTCCAGTTGGTATGGGGATCAACATTGGCAGCTTTAAGTTTCATGTTTGATCGTTCGTCTGTTGAAAGTACATATCGTAAATCACTGATTGCATTTACAAAAGGCGCTGTTATTTCATCGCATTTTATGCTACACGATGATTTCAATGCACTCATTTTAACATTGTGTAAATTTACAACGCTGTTGAATAATTTGAATGCCTCAAGTTCAGATGCAGCATCAGCGCTTGTTGCAAACCCATCGGCGAATCCAACAAACGAAATATGGACGAGTGTGCAATTTGGTTTGAATACGAAAGCTCAACTGGCTATGAAATGTGTCTTTGCAATGGTTCACAAGCATGGAGATTGTCTGCGATGTGATGGATGGAAGAATGTTATTGAAGCTATTTTGCAATTGTTTAAATTGAAATTATTACCAAAGAATTTAATGGAAGTGGAAGATTTTTGCGAGCCAAATGGTAAAGTTATTTTAATATTGGAAAAACCAATGCAGAAACAAGAGGTTGGCCTGTTCAGCAGTATTTATATGTACTTGAGTTCAGATGGCCAACGCCAACCGACATACGAAGAACAGCAGCTCATCAAAATTGCTCGTCAAAGTGTTCGAGAATGTCAATTAGATCAGATAATTGGTGAATCGAAATTCTTGCACGTTGATGCTTTGCGACAATTGATCCAATGTCTGCTCAATTGGTTGAAACCGCCAAGCGTTCCAAAATCCGAAAATACATCGTATGCGGAAGATATAACTGTTTTTTTATTGGAATTTCTCGTGAAAATTCTTATACAAAATCGAGACCGCCTACTTCCACTGTGGTCGGAATGTCGGGATCAAATTTACCTTCTACTCCTGGGAGGTTCATCATACGGTTACAATTATTTACTTCTTCGTACTACTGTTGCACTGTTAAAGCTTGCCATTTACTTGATGCGGAACGAAGAACTCTGTCCAGTTGTATTACAAAGTTTGAAAATGTTTTTACTTCTAAATCCAAACATTATTTTGAAGATATCAAAGCAAATTTCAACCGGTTTATATGAGCTTTTGAAAACTAGGTACGCTCATTTACACACTTCACTTTTGTCTGCTTTGATTTAATTCACTTAAAATGGTAACTTTCAGCGCACAAAACATTCACACAGAGGGAGACTGGGATATAATATTCACATTATTGGAATGTGTTGGTGCTGGTGCGATTCCCGTAGACTATGAAGAATCATTGATTCTAACACAGGTGTATCAAGGTATGACTTTTTGACAATTTTTGTTCTTTTCAAATAATGATCATTGGAACTTTCACATATGTCATAAAATATTAGGTGCTAAATCTGAGGGTGCATTGAGCAGTGGGGAGGAAGAAACTTCATCAGCCGTAGCTCAAAGTCGTGGTTATATATCTGATTCAGAAATATCAACTCGTCTTCATAGCGATGTGGCAACTTCAACAACCAAAGTTACATCGCAAGAAAACTGGATAATAGTGAACAGAGATTCGGATATTACAATTACCTCCAGGCCAACCTCGCCCATTCATTCCCTTGTTTATCCATGCAAATTGATACGGCATTCAACGTATGCATTGGTGAAATGCTGGGACTGTTTGGCATTCATTGTTCGAAATGTTGCACACATAACACCATATAACTTCGAAAGTTGTGTTAAATGCATTCGAACCTTTGTAGAAGCATCACTTAATGGAGGTAATTTGAATACATGTGCTGCATTGAATGCAAGAAAACTGCATCATAGCCGAAATTCAGGCCGAAAATCGACCAATCACAAGCGTCGCGATCAATTGCAATCAAATAACGGGAACAGCTCAGCTAACGCGAATACCTTAAATATTGAATATCCAATGTTAAATGACAGCGACGAAGACAATGAAGATGGCGAACTATTGCAGCGATATGAAATGATTTCAATTCAGCTGTTGGATTTGATGCATACACTACATACGCGAACTGCTCAAATATTTCGATGGTGGGCCGAGGAGAGTGGTTCACTCCCGCAATGCTCGACATTATGGAGTCTTGGATGGTGTCCAATTCTACAAGGAATTGCACGATTGGCTATTGATCAACGAAAACAAGTGAATATATGCTGCGAATATTAAAATTTTGTATCGAAGCTTTAGAATACATTTATTTATTAATTGCATTTATCTAATTTCATTTTATTTACTCATGCGTAGGTTCGAACGAGTGCTGTCACGTGTCTGCAACGCTCTTTGTTGGTGCATGATTTGAAAACGCTAACTGGACCAGAATGGGAATCGTGTTTCAAACAGGTATACAGTGTGTCATCCTCACCTATGTTTGGACGATGAAGTTGTATCCTTCTTAAAACTGACACTCATGAGCTAAATATCTCTTCTGTTCAAATCAGTGTTATAAATAGATTTTGGTTCTTTGTTCCCAAAAATATCGATATTTCCCTAGACTGGCCAAAATGTCATCTAAGTGATCGGAGCAAACTCTGCAGCTTCTCATTTTTTTCCTTTTCATTAAAAAAACGATTGGCAAAGTTTGAACGCAAACAAAATTTCATGCAATTTTTTTAAATTTCACCAAAAATGCCATATTCGTCGATCAAAAACTCATGTCAAACTTATTTATTCTCAATTTTTTACTTTTTAAAGTTCAAATACAAGTTTAGGAGTAATTGGTACACTTTGTCGTGTACTTCTAGTGCAAAAAATCTCAAAAGTGGGCGTTCTGAGGCGAAAATTGTTGTTTTTGACCCAAACTGCAAAAAAAGCACATTTCATATCTTTCGATGACATTTCCTGTTGATTTGGTTCAAATTAATCCGGTTTGATGTGCATATGATATTTGTACGACGATGAAAATTTCGGTAGTTATAGGCGCATAAAGTTGTGTTTCTTTCGAATATGAGCGAATGTTCCATTCAATTTGTGTCCAGGTACCCTAGGGTGCGTGCAGCTGGATTCTGGATGTTGAGATTTTAAAGGTTTCCGATAGGGATATAGATTCCAAGTTGATTTATTTCTTAATTATCATTATCAGAATCGTCACTGTGTTATATCTTTGAACACTGCACAGAAGCGCCATCTCAATGCGAATTGTTCAGTACTATTGAAATACGCAGCGAATGGAACTCAAGACGACATCTTGGATTTTGTTCACTGTGTATTTCAATAGCTTCGAGAAATTCGCATAGAGATGGCGTCGTTGTTGAACGTATTTAAAGAGCCGCATATAAATGTACATAAACAACATGGGGATGATCAGAATATTAATACTCCAAGAATTTCAATTAAATCGCATAAAAATATCATAGGAAATTCCTTCATGGATTCCCTCAAAATAGTGTTAAATTGACACCAGAATGGACGAGGGTTGAGCAAAAATCAGAACTGCATTTCTTGAAAATTTTAAATGTCCGCGAGGCAATTCTACTTAATTTACGAGAATTATGTTGCATTTTTAAGCGGAAAAGTATATTATTTGGAATTGTTCACATTTTTAGATGTTATTTTCCGAATGAATCAAACAAACGAAAAATAAGATATTTTGTTAAAGTAATACAGTCTAGATATGTTTTGTCAAGGTGTTTATTATATCGATCCATACCTCAGTACACACTGAAACCACAGCTGCCCACGAACATTCGTTCGTTCGTTTATCGAAATACTTTATTATTTAAATAAAAAAAAAAAAACTTTATTAATTGTTCGACTTGTTCGTTCGAACTGTTCAATATTTTGATCGAGTTCGATTTTTGTTCGAAATTTGTACAAGACTATATAATTTTGTTCTTAAATGTATGAAAATGTCATGGATGGACCAGATCCGATTTAACAATGCCCTGGCCCATCTCGAGGATCCATTTTCAAAAACGGTAGCAATCCTGAACGATCCTGAGGATCCACCAAAACCCACTTCCAGAACATTTGCATAGTGTAAATGTACATTTATCTACACGAATTCATCAAACAAAAGTCGAACAACGAACCAAAATTGAACTCGAACAAAATATCGAACGAAAAAGTTGAACAAATAACAAACTCTAACAAACGAACGAACCGTTCGTATTTTATCTGTTCGTGGACAGCTCTGACGAGTAACATTTGTACACTATTCTTTTTAAAGGTCTGGTTTGTGCCTTGGCTTAACAAAATCATTGAAATGTTACTCCTTCTTTCGGATTTGGATATAGAATAATGGGCCAAACTTTAAAAAATGTATTCATTTTCCATTTCAATTCAAAAAATAAGAATTCTAAAATTACACACTATTTTACGGTTTATAGGTTCTCTTCCCATTGCTTTACGATTTATTGGCCGAAGTTCCAACGGTTAACATTACCAGTAATATGCTAGAGGAGTCTCGAATGAGAACGGCAACAATTATGTCAAAAGTGTTCTTGCATCATTTGGTGCCTTTGATAACACTACAAAGTTTTAGTGAGTTATGGTTAGACGTTTTAGATTACATCGAAAAATTCATGTGTATTGGATCAGATATGTTGCATGAAGCGATGCACGAAAGTTTGAAAAATATGCTACTGGTTATGCACTCGGTAAGTTGTTATACCTCGGTATCATTGACAACGTATCAAGCACTTGATTTTAATAATTTATTGCTAATGGTAATAATAGAAATTAAGTGGATGATATCTACAGCGATGATTTCAAACAAATTATTTAATAGACAATTTTTAATGAATAGATGCGAGTTTTTCAAAACCATGATGGCGTAACACATTCACCGCTCTGGGAGTTAACTTGGAAACGGGTCAGCCAGTTTTTACCAAATCTCAAAGATGAATTATTCGACAAAGAGCCAAGTGTGTATTGATCTAGAATTATTATTCGAATTTTTTCAAATCAACTGGAATCATTAATATTGATCCAATTTGTATTTTAGTGATTTCAAACCGTGAAGAACTGGAGAGTATAACAAAACCTGCGACGGCAGCACAATCAATTTCAAAAAATAGTATTCTCTTAGATACACCGCAAAATTCTATTTTCAATTCAAACATTACAGGAATCGAATCGTCATTACAGGTAATATTTGATTTCAAAGTAGTACATTCCAACAGTACAATGTTTACATGTTCAAACCGCTTGACTGTCATACTTTTAATATATGTATTCATTTATGCTAATTCTTTATGTAAATTGTTTCACAGCAGCATAATGTTATCGTTCAGACACAAAACTCGCTAATATCGAGTAATTTGCCTGAAGCTTTACCTGCTTCCGCTGATTCGCACACAAATATTGTGTGCAAGAGACTAATAATTAGTCCTCAATCAAATGATATCATCCAGACTATATCTCAAGAGCAAACATTTACCCCGGAACATGATATAGCAATTCAAAAAAATGAGTTAGTTCAAGTAACAAGTAAACCACAGGAATTGCATACGAATATCAATACTTACGTTGAACAAAGCCCTTGTATAAATCCAAACTTTTTAAAAGCTATTGATTTGTGTGTAACACCATCACCGCCACCGATTGTGGAAGAACCAGAAAACAGTACTGATGATCGCACACCAAGTCCAAACAAACTTAATGAATCGTCAATATACAATGAAAGTGTTGATTCAAAAATACCGTTAAGTCATTTAATCTCCAACAATCAATATCCAAGTCTTAATCGAATTCCACCCACAAATATCGTACAAAGCTTTGCCCCCGTTTATAATCAATCGAACTTACAGTCGTATCAACAGCAATCATATGCATCAGTTGGCGAAAATGAAGAACTTTACAATTCTTATATGAATGATCCGTATAACTTAACATTACATGTAGATCCAAATTATGCCAATATACCGGTTACATCGACTTCAAAAAATCCAGTGTTGATCGAACCGACGAACGTGATGCAAACTACTACTACTACTGTAACTACTACTGCTACTATTACTACTACCAGCAATTTAAATGTATTTCAGTCAATGAATTACTTTGGAGCTGTGTCAGATGCAACAATTCCACCGGGATCGGAGGTACTCTTCGGAGCCCCATGAATTCGAAGTGCAGCAAAAAAACATGTTTAATTTCCAAACGAAAATCTTTCACTTTGTGAATCAAGTTTTTTTTTCAAATAAGATTATGCAGAATACTGAAATCTGTATATTATATAAATTTATATATATATTGTTTCAATTAAAATGTCTAATTTGTGTTTAATTTACCAATTTTATACCGATTAAATCATAAGTTGTGCTAACTGATAAATCTTTTGTAAGTTTGTCGATGAAAACGTTACTCAAGAAATGTTGGGCGAATAATGACGTTCAAAATGACCAAAAAAGGACATACTGATTAAACCAGGACTGAACGTTTTTGAGTTGCTTTGTACAATGTATACTCATTTCTGAGGCCATTCGAAATGTGAAATCATGGGTGGAGGTGGAGGCGAATCCGCGCACCCTTTTATTGCGTGTTATTCCATATTATACAGTTCAAATGTAATTTTTAAAATATATTTACGCGAGTAAAAATCAAATCTTCTTTGCATACAGCAACACAGTTAGATTAGAGAAAACATTCTATCATTCTTAATTTTTTCTATTTTTCCAATTTCCATCATTTCAGAGTAAATTTGCATAATATATTTTGAATAAAAGACACTAAAATTCAAACTAAATAAACAAAACATGCGAAACAATAGTTTGGATTGCTGTGGAAATGTGTATGCCAATTCACCTTCAGTGCGTCGAGGCCTGACATGAACTGAAGCCAGATTTGTTGAACAAAGCACGATTCAACGACTCTCTGCTGTGTTTAAAAAATGAATTTCATGCGAGAATTTTTCTTGTTTTAGTTGAAAAATGTGCACCGTACTCTCAATTTTTTCCAGCTCAAAAACGCCATGATGGCTCATTTGCACCAAGATAAAAATAAATGACAATAGTTTGGATTGCAGTGGAAATGTGGATCAAGCATACGTCAAATTTTTCCGAAGTTTTCTAGTAAAAAAACGTGACGTTTTTCCCGAAATACCCAGTCCACACCCGTTACTACGGGGGTAACCCCCATCGCATACCCAGTTCCAACGGTAGGCCGGGCATTACCATCGATGTATGGAAAATTAATTTATTTCGATTTTTTTTGCGGAAATTTTTGAGCGACAATTGGAAATCGGACTATTTGATGTATTTTATTGATTGGAAAAGTTCATGTGGTGCCTCTGAACTCTTTGAATCCATTCGAACGATCAAAATACCAGAAAATAATAACAAATGGCATTTGTCAAACAAGATGGAATGAAAAATTCGATTTTTTTACTGATTTTGTTTTTTAAACACTTCACATTTCGCTCATTCAAAAGGTATTATAACATTCAGGGCTTCATTTTAAACTAACATAATTCAGCTATATACGGAAAATGAATTTATTTCGATTTTTGTACTGATTTTTTTTTTAATTCTCACATTTCACTCATTCAAACTAGAGCTGATCACTAACCGAACTCGAACTGTTCGCGTTCGGTTATTTTTAAATTTTCTCGTTCGTGTTCGTTCGAATTCATTTTTTATCGATTCAACTTGTTCGAAACATAAACATTTCTGTTCGTGTTCGTTTGTGTTCGAGTTCGAAAAAAATAAATCGCTTATGTTCGTTCGAGTTTGACATAGATTTTTTTAAAATAAAAATATGAACAGGCCTTGATATAATATCTGAAGCATCCTATTCCTGATTTTTTTACTAATTCTTAAGGCCCATCGGAACACATTCAATCCATTCATTACATGAAAAAAGAAAAAATAAAAACATTCATTCCTCAATTGAAATATTTTTGTTCCAGATTTTTTTTTTGATATTTGATAGTAATAATGAATTCAAAGAGTTTAATAGCATCATAACTTGTTTCCAATCAATAAAACATATCAAATTGACCGATTTCGAATTTCCCCTCCAATTTTTTTTTATTTCTTTGAACTAGAGCATTTTTAATCAATCTGTGAGGATTTGTTTTTAAAATTTTCTTATACTTTGGTGGGTCGAATCTATATATATAAAATCAATGTAAATCCGTGACGTTCGCCTACATCTCGAGAACGGCTGATACGATCCAAACCAATTTTCACCACACCTTGGGGACCTCCTGGAGATGGTTTATAGTTATTAAAATCCGAAATCGGTCGAGTCGTTCCCGAGATATGCCACTTCAAATATGACCCCTTCCAGTTCCATACAAATGCCAAAAACAACAACAAATACACGAAAACGCATGGCGTGGTGAGAGAATGCAAACGCTTCTGTTTACCGTATGTTCTTTTTGTGCTATTCATTCAACTACGTTGAGAAAGTAAGAAACAAAAATTCTGGAAGTGGGTTTTGGTGGACCCAAGGATTGACCAGAACTGCTGTCCCAAATATCCCAAATATCCCGAATGTCCCACAGATATGGTTGACTGAATATTGCAACATTGACACACAATCAAGTGTCACATCTGTTGTATCTATATAGCCGGTGGTATTTTCAATTGGATTGTTAAACTGAATACATGTACTTTTTCTCTCCTTCATTTTTTCTCCATCTCCACCCGATCCATTGCGTTCATTAATTATGGGAACATCACCACTGTCGAAGCGTTTTTTTATCTCAAATACAAGAATACAATGCGGCATTCCAAATGACATCGAACATTGTAAGAAACAATTTTATGCCGACATTCAAGGTGATTACTTCATGCGGTATAATTCTGATCCAATGTCTCCTTACATTTCACATACATTACAGATCCAGAGTCAGATTTATCATCGAGCTGGCTCATTGTTGCCATGTGCTCATCGCGATTATTCATTTTTGCAAATATATTTCATTGGAGATGCAAATCGTGAATTGGATCGACGTTGTACAATTAGATTGTTCAAAACCGCTCTTGATCGTATGCCATCTGACAATCACGGCCATTGTAATTGTCGGTGAACCGTCTCTACCACGCGATATTGTATTACATCGAAGAAATAAGCAATTACAACGTGTCTCAGACCTTCACCGTAGCTATGATGCATTACAATACCCGCGTGTTGCATTGGAAGGGTGATGATGGCTACCATATCAATATTCAAATGGTAGATCCACGAACAGGCCGTGATGTAACAAAAAAAGTTAGTGGAATGAAGCGTTATACTTCGTACAGATTTATGATTCCACAAGAAGATAATTTCATTTTGAGATGTGGCCGCCTTTTCCATCAATACGCTGTGGATATGTATGCAAAAATTGAAGCAGAACGTCTTAATTATCTTCGATTCAATCAGGCCAAATGGCGTTCGGAAGAATATATACATTTGCGAGACGCAGTGGTCAATGATGGCAACGTAAATGACATTGGACCTTTAATGTTACTGCCATCAACATATGTAGGCAGTCCGCGTCACATGCACGAATACACTCAAGATGCAATGTCATATGTGCGGAAATACGGGAGACCTGACTTATTTCTGACATTTACGTGTAACCCACAGTGGGCCGATTTCACAAATAACTTATACGATGGACAAAAGTCAACAGATCGACACGACATCACCAATTGTATTTCGTCAAAAAGTCAAAGCATTGAGGGATATGATTGTAAAATTGAAAATATTTGGAGATGTGCGCTGCTGGATGTATTCAATCGAATGGCAAAAAAGAGGGTTGCCACACGCACACATTTTAATATGGCTGGTGCGCAAAATTACACCGGATCAAATTGATGACATCATATCAGCTGAAATTCCAGATGAAGCCACAGATCCACACTTATTTGAGATTGTCAAGAAAAATATGATTCACGGCGCTTGCGGTGCACTTAATATGAATTCACCGTGCATGATCGATGGAAAATGTTCAAAGCGGTACCCAAGAGCATTGACTTCTGAAACAATCACAGGTGACGATGGATACCCGTTGTATCGACGTCGGTCACCAGAAGATAATGGCCATACAGCAACAATCAGAATGCAAAAAAGAAAATGCCATTGATAATAGGTAGTGACATACAACCCATTGCTGACATTTCAGTCTCAACTCAACGTCGAAATGTTCAATTCAGTAAAGTCAATAAAATACATCTGCAAGTATGTCAACAAAGACGCTGATATGGCTGTATTTGGAACATTGCTCTATTCAGATGTACCGCATTACTTGCGGTAGTTTCTTAAAATTTCTTAAGACCAATGCTGGGAGTTTTCATTATGTTTTCTTAATTTTTTTATGGGTGTAGCGAAGCGCACCGGGAATTAGCTAGTAGATTTATAGAGTTTAGTCGCATAACATAAACTGTTTTTAGATATCGCGGTGCGAAAATTTCGGCTAATTTTCAGTTTTTCGGCCATAGCCCGGGTAAAAATATATTTTACTTATAAGTTCAATCGTGCACTACCGTCCACAGTGATGCGCGTCCAGCTTCTTATAAAAATATATGTATACATTCAACTTGGTAAATTGTGCGGTCATCATTCGTGGAATGCAATAAATTCAAGTTAAAATCATATTTTACGTTACGAATGTGTCTTCTTTAGAAATAATTGCCTTGAGACTGACCACTAGATTAGACGAAAAGTGTAATGTCGAACATTCCTCAATTAAAATAAAACCATTGTGAAAATAGAAGTGCTCAATGGAATAATTGAAAAAGCAACATAATTCATTCACACTTACCCTAATGACAAGGTCATATAGATTACAGATTACACCCCTCGAGCCTCAATTGAAAACTTACCCCTTAGATTTTATTGGATGAGGTCACAGAATTTTCAGTGACCTTTTTTATATATTTACACATACATACGTATGACCCTTGAAGCTCCAAAAATGGATATTTCATGAAAATGTGATAATTTATACTAAAAAGTCATCTTTAATAATTCACATATATAAATAGTTCTATATTATATTTTAAAAACCAAAATGAGGAAAAGATGTTTAGAAGTGTCTGATGCATACGATGATTTTATATTTGGCTGTTTGATATTCGTTCTACAACATCAATTTATATCAATTGTCGAACAATCGAATATTAATACCGGTGCATACATAAGTTTACACTGTCGGTAAAAAAAAATCGAACGAATTTGAATAGAAAATAGCATTTTCTCAATAGAAACAGATTTTAATGAATAACTATCATCGGTCAAGTTTTTTTTACCGGAAGTGTAGTGTAGATTCCTTGTTTTTGAGTGCATAATGTTCTTGCATATTTCATGTTGTTCCAAGCAATATATTTCATATTACTTTCGATTATACTATAAAAAAATTTAATGGTCTATGAGATTCTACAGATGCTATAGAATTCAATGTAAGTCAGCTATATAAATAATTATATGTAACTATAAGAATCGATTTTTCGAAGGTGGAAAGTCAAGTATATATAAAATACACACGAAAAGTTTAAGTTCTAGTGGTTTCATTTTTAACATAAAAATTGTATCTTAAAATGTACAATTTTTTTTTTTTAAATATTCATATTTTTTACATTGACATTGAAGACGAAAGGAATGGTAAAAACACGCGAAAAAAATTCAGATATTTGCTGCCTAGAATTTTGTGGATCCAATTGATTATTCACAAATATTTTCGCTATTTGCCGAGCTAATTTAAACTTAAATTATATGTGATCGCACGAGAAGTTGAATCAAGTCAAGAAATAACGGAAGGTGAAGTAAATTTGAATTAAAAGAACCAATGTGGAGAGTAGATGCAATTAATTGGAACAAATGGGAACAAATGTTTGGGCCATTGGATTTTATGGCTTATACTCGTTGAATTTCGAATAATTTCACATCAGTATCATACCAAATAGCTGGGTCGATATTTCTGAAGAATAAAACAAGCACAGTTATCTCAATCAGTCTTCAAGTGTGCAATGTTATTATATTAAAAGCTTACCTCAGATAGATAACACCCCACATATAAGTTCTGAACCAAGCGGTTGTTCCGCTATTTGCTTGGTACTTTCGAATGAGAATCGGATGCGGTACGGGTAATAAGCCAACCAAAGTACCATGTTGTAGAAATTTTAAAATTTCCGATTCATCCGTCAAACCCCTAGTCAAATAATAATTACAGGTTATAAAAATATTTAAAAAAAATATGGTTTTTGCGGTGGTTTTTGCGTACTTATCAATACAAATTTTTTCAACTTGCGGCACTAAAACTTGCAAGAGTCGCATTATTGTTTGTAATGGTAATTTAGCTCTCCATGAGGCAACCCATTCAGGTGTTGGTGCCCAAACTGGTAAGTTGGCAGAGTTTGACGAAACTTTAATGCTGCCACGCTATTTGATATAAATAAATATTTAATAATAATAATAATAATATGAACTTGGTATATGAGGCCGCTAGAATTTCACAATTAAGGCGACTTGGCTAAGTTACAATAAATTAGAATAAATTGTGATTTGAATGAAAGAGGATAAGACTAACATAAGAATGGGTTAAGAAACATTATATATTTTTGTATAAAATAATGAGTATACCTGGTTGACTGTCCTTTTCAGAGGAGCAACTGTCTCGAGTTCATTACTTTCATCGAGCGATAGCTTTGAAATTTGTATATTTTCAGTATCTTGTACGTTTGTTGTATCGCAATGTTCGTTCATAGGGCTGAAGTCGCAAAGTGGAGCTTGTAGCAGATGGGCTGATTCACGCTCAGTCATTGAACCGATTGCTGGTGTATCCAGTAGAGATGCTTTCAATGTGCCAGGTTCTGCCGGTAGGGCTGGACGTGAACCCTCCATCGATTCTTCAGCGTAACTTTTACTTTCGACCGTTGCGACGTTCACATCTTCTGTTTCTGAAAGAGATTTCGTTGCTACGCATGATTCGTCTTCCGAATTTTTAAATGCTTTCTTTTCTGTTGTTGGAGAAGTATGTTGAGAATTTTTGATACGATCAACGGTTTGATGCCCCGTATTGGTCATCTTTCGATTGTTCAAACATTTGTAAATTCCTTGTACATCTGATGGTAAATTGGCCAAAGCATGGAAAACATGACGTTTTCGTATTATCGTGTACACTAGATTTGAATTACCTAATGGAATGGAAAATAAAATGTCAAAATGAAATAAATTAAAAATGATTCTCTCAGTCTATTCTTCCCATATTCTTCTCACCGTCGAACTGATATTGGATAATATTGTTGAATATTTCTAGTAAAAAGAACACCAAATGATGGTTTGATGGTGCTGAGAATAAAAACCACGGTGTACTGAATGCTTCCAACAAATGTAATAGTTTGATTGCGGCAACCATCGATAGTGTCTTCAAGTAAGGTGATACTAGAATAAAATGATTTAAAAAAAAGTATAATTACAAAAACAAATTTGAATTTACACCGTCGACATATCATGCATGATATATATGAGGCATGCCTCATACCAGTCGATTTCAACGACCTCGATGATATCAACAACGATTGAATAATAATTCAGTCAGACTACGAACCATTCACTAAAATCGTGAGCAAACAATCGAAAAGAGGTTGCAATCTTTGATGACCCGTAGCAATGATCTTATGAAAAACCGTAATTAACAAATCTGCATGTGATCCGGTGAAAACAGGAATATCCATTGGAACGGTGGCCGTGTATGGTTTATTAAGTCGAACGCCAAAATTTCGTTCGCCAGATAGTAGTAGCAGAATAAAAACGCCAATGTGTATAAGACCAACGCGAGCTGTATTGAGTCCAAATAAAATTAATCTAACTAATTCAAAAGTTCAATATTTGTTTTAACTCTCAGAGCAACATTTGAAACATACATTGATCGGCTCGTGAATCATTCAAATGATATAGGATTGGTACTAAGACGTCTAAGACGTCACTGCTTTTTAGTACATAGTATAAAAATTTCTTATTATAATCACATATCTTCCAAAAAAAAACCAAAAGCTCTTGGTGGCAATATAAGCGTTTCGTTGAGTTCGGTAGATAGCTTTGAACAAGTGGATTGTTTAATAAGCGAGTGATGCCCTTTAAACAAAATTGAAAGTCTTCGTCGCGATGAATACGTGACAAGTAATTGATAAATAAATTATCACCAACGCAGTTGGCCTCTTCAAAGCTCATTGCACCAGAGCTATTTGCATTTGTTGTACCATTTTCTGGCAAAACTGGCGACTGATGCAGTGTCATGTCATGATCAAGTGTTACAATCAAAATCTGTAAACATGCTTCAACTAATGGTTCCATTGTGTCCGAAAAAATGAAATGATTATATGGTACGCCGAGCCCTACCGGGTCATATGAACATACTGTGTTCAGAAATGATGTGAATAATGGCAAAGCATGGCGATTCTCTGCACTCGTAAAGTATCCAATCCATTTGTTTGGTTCTTCACTTTTGCTTGGTGTTCGATACATCGTTTCACTGAAACATGCAAGCAACAGTTTCAGTAGTTCAGTTCGGCGTTGTTCAAATTGTGCATTTTTCGGTGGTGAATTAGCAAATCCAACTCCAGCATCCCAAATATATTCACAACTATCAATATTAGCCAGCTCCTCGGCTTTATCAGGGCCCGATCGACGTGCTGCCGTTACTGTGAAGTCTGGACAAAACAGCAGGTCCTGTTGCAACGTTAAATAAATCCGTAATTAGCTATGTTCCTGCACTTAAACATGAACTCCAAAAAAAACTTACGCATATTGCATTTAATAAGCTTTGAGCTAGTGGAACTGTTGTAGACTCATTTTCGTTTGCTGATGGTAACGATGACCAAAAAAAGTCTTTCCATTCATTATTCTCGTGTATGTATGGAATGATTCTTGTCAGTAGTCGCACGCAGTTCAATGCTGAAAAAAAGATAAAAGTATTTCAAAAGTTTGGAAAAGTTCATAGATTTGTAGTCAAATACCAGCTTGTTGTTCGGAATGAGTACGGCAACTACTGTCAACAGCACGTACAAGTCTTTCTGTCGCTTTGTAACACAGTGTAGCTAAATTCGCTGGATTATTTTCACGCAGATTTCGTATCTCACTTGATGGTACTAATGCAAACACATCCTGTATACTAGTACAATGGTCTGACCAAAATTGATCCCAAAACGTATCATCATTGGCATTTATTTGCTAAAATACGAACAAAAGCCAAGTTCAACAATTGTTTTTTTTTTAAAAGGTATCAAATAAATTCAGATGCCATCAAAATATTTGTGATTGAATCGTTCGTCAAATCCATCTGTATCTATCAATATTTCAATGGCAATATGGTTGCACTTTGTCCAGTATTTAGCTATCTATTGTCAAGCACTCATATTTTATAAATAAAATTATTAATACTCCATTTTCTTGGATCAAATTGCTATTATTTAAATAAAGTTTAAATGCAAATAAATTGAATTGATGATGCACATTTGACTTCACTGAGTGATTAAAAATCGATATCTTTTTTTATTGACGTGGGCGAAACAAAATTATTAACCTGGTTTTTTGTACCGAGTTGTACAATCGCTTTGCGAAAGTTCATTTTTGTGTCGACGTTTCCCATTGTTGATTCACCAACTTCTCGGCCCGATTATTCAAGAAATTATTTCACGTCTTGTAACTTTCCACTTTTTGCACTCTATCCTTCTCCCTCTCTCTCAATATCCACACAAGTGCTTTAAAATGATTCTGATGTTGTTGGCGCAAAGACAACAACAACAAAAATACAACTAACACCGCTACATGGTTTTTGTTTTCCTCCACTTTGACAACCCAATAAACACTAACAACAACATGAATTAAATTGACAGTCAAATTCGATGAAAGATGGCGCTGCATTCATTGATGACGACTGCAAGATGCATAGATGTAACACTGCTTTTATTATAATGCGCCCCGGTGTCGTGGCTATGACTCAAGAATTTACCTCAATTGCCCATTGTATTAATGGCATCTACAGATATTTAAATATGATTATTTATGGATACACAGTAAATGAAAACAACAGCTCAATTGATTTAAACATGAACATTTATTGAATGATCATATCATTTAGCATTCAGTATTTTCCATAGAAAATAGAAGAATTTTTTTTCATAGTACACATATCTAGTAGAGACGTTGTGGTGGTCCCATGGTTGATTTGATGTGCAGTGAACGAACATTTTGCCAGTGCTTTTTCAGCAACGACACCAAGAAATTAATCGACAAGTGAATGTTTTGGACCAATTCATCTTGAGTCATGTTAACATGACCAACAGCAACTGAAAGGCACAACACCTGTAAACAAAAGTAAATGCGATGAATTATAACTTTTAAAACTTATTTGAATAGTAAAAGACATGCAAAATGTGTAATTTATTGAGGAAAAAATCGTACCTTCTTCATTTGGAATTTAATTGTTGCCTTAACTTCATCGATTTTTGCAATCATTGATTCGTTGTGTTGCAATAAACCAGGGAATTTACCAGCCTTGTTCAAACCTGGACCCAATAGACGTGGAATTTGCTTGATCAATGATTCTGATGCCAAAAATGCGTCATATTTTTTGGCCAACTTTTTAACCAATTTCTTGTTTTTGTTTAACTTCTTTAAAGCTTCAGCATCCATGTATGGAACATCGAGAGCTTTAGCTTCATCGCAGTGCTGCTGATCACCAAGAACACACACTTGCATCTTAGGACGTGGGATGTTCTTAAGCCTATTTGGAATTTGAAAAAAAGCCCCATAAATATACATACATAAATGTACAATACAAAAACAACAATTATGGTGGATAACTGTAAGTTGTCTCAGTTTATTAAACCATGAGTTTAACGCTATAGAAGCACTCACCAACGTGATGGTCATTCCTAACCTCACATTAATCGACTCATTTCTAACAATAAATTGGTGATTGCATTCGCAACGACCTACTCAATCTATTTAAGACCCTGAGTGCAGGTCCGCCACGAATGGCTTCCTGAATAATGACCATTGTATTAATGGCTTAAATAAATTATTGACTGTAATAATGTATTCATAGCCAATTGACACAATGTTCAATATTAGGTTGTACGTACTTGACAGTGCCAGAGAAACGTTTGTCCTTTTGTGGGTCGTAGTTCTTCAAACCGATTTGCAACTCGACGGTTTCAAGAAACTTACGCTTCTTGGTTTTCGAGTTCTCAAGAATACCATTGACAGACTCATAAAGAGTATCACGGGAAACTTTTGATCTAAAAATTTATTAAATAGAAATACAAATGTTATTAAAGAATTGGTTTTCGTGAAAAGTCATTTATAATCCGCAAAATTGAAACTGTATGAACAATCAGAAAGATCCACATATCGCATTTAATGTTCAAATGGATTTGTTTTTCCAATCTGAACATTTCACAAATAATTTTGCAATTTCATCCATGCCGCATAAAATGATAGCACCTAATTAAAGCGGTTGGTTTAAAATTGCTACAATAACACTGCCATCATCACTCATCACATGATAATTCCCATTTATTTTTTGTTCAGTTTTTATTTGTATTTTCTATCAAATTATTTCTCAAATATTACGATTCAACTAAACTTTAAAATATCTGCTACTCAAATATAATATTTTAATGTGAATTTGAGATAAGATGACTGCAAAAAATATCGATGATATAAATAACATTTTAAAAAGATCTTGAACTCACGTCATCTTCGAAACGATGTGTACAGTTTCACGTTGAAAATGAAAGAGAACGAAATAAATGCTTTGGCACTATATGGAACCGATCTTGTATGTATTTCATTGGTATGAAGTTGATGCTGATGCGGTGCTGCCCACCGCCATTCAGTTCTCTGTTAGTAATTTGAGTGCGTTCAATACTTAATAAACTCAATAATAACAAGCATCAATATTGTTTCAACCAAGTTGAAAAATATTGTCGATTCAATATTTAATGGTTTTCTCTTTTTGAAAATGAGACACCATCCAGCCATTGACATTTATGTATGTATAGTATCCGGACAATTGTCCCAATTTGAATATTAATTTGAATGAGTGAATTCAATGTCATTATCCATAGATAAAGGTTAGCAAGATCTAGGTTAGCTCGCTTGAATAATTTTGGAATGTACATTTTTGGTGAACCTGTTAGATCAAGTAGTTGCCGCTAATTGGATTTGGTATGAATTTACTGAATATTCCCTTCCAGTCAACATTTTTTTCAACTACACAGAACATTCCCTTCTAAAGTGTTCACTGTTTGGCGAACCATGGTTATTAATACATCTTATGTAAGCAGTAATACACTAGTATATATTTTTCAACTGTTGATGATATGTTATTTTGAAACATTGTACTCCGTTTCACATTTGAAGGAGCTCAAATGTGTCGTCCGTTGAATGGAATTGATTTATAGATGCAACTGTCTTTTGTTGAGAGTAAAATACAGTCGTATATGAGCAACGATCAAACTGATAGCTCTGAGAGTGTCTGAGTCACCTGCTTAAATGAACTGTTGTAATGTGAAAATATTTAACCTTGAAGCATGATCCGTCGTTTCAACTCACGAAAACAAACATGAAAAAGATAACTTTTGATTATATTGATTGTCATGTTTTTTGTGTATGTCATTTTCATTTCAACGCATATTTCTGATATGAAAACGGTTGATTGTCGACATATTCTGATACAGTATTGAATTGATGTTTTAAGAAAGAGTGAACTTGTTTTTCACTTTATATTTAATTGTTCACAATTATTGAGAAAATGTCGTTCGAGGTTAGAATTTTGCACAAAAAAAACGCAAACACACTATGTTCTAATGTTCTTAATAAATAGTTAAATACGCATATTTTACTTTATATAATTTAAGATTATTCCCGTGGTAGCTGGTATCGCCGCAGTTCTAGCAGCTGCTGTTGCTGCTCATTTTTACTTTATCAAAGCATCAAAAGGTGGTAAGGATGAGGAGAAAAAACAGAAAACGTTACGAGATCCAAGTAAAAAATATATGCTACCATTGATTGAAAAGGAAGAAATTAGCCATGATACTAAACGTGAGTATTTATTATGTAGTCCGATAGGTGCTCAAATTGTGCCAAAAATCCTTCAACAAAATGGAACTGAAAGAGTTGTGTTCAAATCAAATCCGAGTTTGGTTGTCTTTCTTAGTTTAGAGATTTGGTGTGAAATCGTCATTCATTGGCAGATATATTTTCAAATGAATTCTTTCAATTAGGTTTTCGATTCGGTCTTCCAACATCGGAACACGTTTTGGGACTGCCCATTGGTCAACATATCCATTTGATTGCTACAATCAATGAAGAGAATGTTATCCGTGCCTACACTCCAGTGTCCAGTGATGAAAACAAAGGATATGTCGACTTGGTAATCAAAGTCTATGCCCGTAATATCCATCCGAAATTTCCAAATGGTGGTAAAATGTCACAATATGTTGATTCATTGAAAATCGGCGATACAATAGCGTTCCGTGGTCCAACCGGTAAACTACAGTACTTAGGCAATGGTAAATTTGGAATTAGACGCCCAAATAAAGCGCCGGTCGAACTTCAATCAGAATTCATCAATATGATTGCCGGCGGAACTGGAATAACACCGATGCTTCAGTTAACTCGGGAGATTTTGATACGCGCTAAAGAAAAATCACTCAAATTGGCTTTGTTATTTGCCAACCAAAGTGAAAACGATATTCTATTACGTAATGAACTAGATTTGTTGGCCGGTGAATATCCAGCTAATTTCAAGGTTTGGTATACTGTTGATACGGCCTCCGATAAATGGAAATATAGTACCGGTTTTGTGAGTGCGAACATGATTCGCGATCATTTATATCCACCTTCAAACAATACTGTTGTACTTATGTGTGGTCCGCCGCCAATGATTAACTACGCTTGTGTTCCAAATTTAGATACACTAGAATATAATCCAGAACAGCGATTCGCATATTGACGATGTACCGATGAGGATCAAATCAATTTACAACATTTTGTTATTGTTATTTAAGTTTCACATTATTAACATATGATTTGTTAATACAAACAAAGCGATAAATAAATTGAACATTTAAAAGATTATCTTTAAATTTAATTGTCGCCAGAAATTCACATTATTCGGAGATTTTCTGGAAAATTATACACCAGTTCCCTTGATCGTAATAATTTTTTTCTACCGAAATATTTGTGAATTGTCCACACAGTCGTTCTAGTTCGTTCTCTTCGAAAACGTGATAGTAACGTAAAAATATGTTTGGCTGTTGATCGCATTTACCATTCTTGACAATGGTCTTTGAATTTTTTAGTTTCCATGGTACTAAAATATCGGTGTGCTCGAATTCAGTGCGATTTGCATGAATTGGAAGCGATAGATTGTTATTTTTGTTACTGTCGTCGATTTGTTGCTCGTCCATTGTGTTATCTGCAATGTCATTTGTGTCAGTTTTTTCCACACTTTTCCGGTTGTTTCGTTTATTCTGCCGTAAATAGCATGACTTGGATTGCAGTGATTGATTTTTGGCCCATACATAAATTAAGCCACGTCCATTTTTTCTAAGTATTCGGATCATCTCTTTAATAGCTCGGATACGACGGTCCTAATCAAAGTGAGTTTTGTAGTAAAAAAAAAGAATGAAATGTAAATAGCAATTTCAAACTAATTGCTGGATATAAAATATACTTCAGATGCCAAGTGATGAATCACTGCAATACTTATGCAACCATCAACGGAATTGGAGCGTATGGGGACAGCTAAGCAATCACACTGAAAAATATTCAACCGTCGCTCGCTGCATACACTTAAGAGACCTTCACTTCGATCACAACCAATCTAAAGTCACGGTATGCATATTCATTAGAATTAAACGGTTCATGTGTGTTAAACATGCTAATGAATTACCTCAAAAATATTTCGATTTGACTGTAAGTATTTCCCATTACCACAACCGATGTCAACCAGAACACTTCCATTTTCGAATTGCTGTATGAATTCATTTACTTGTGGCCAAGGTGAATGCCTTGTTTCACTAAAATGGTTTGCTATTTCATTGTATACTTTATGAACATTCTCTAGCTCACACTGCGATGGATGTTCCAAAAGGTTTGTTTTCTTTTCATTAAAATTCTTCTTTCGGTGTGTATCACACAGTGAATGAAATTCACAGTCACATAGTCCAGTAGATAGCCTAAATGAAAAATGAGTTCACAAATGTAGTAAACGTTTGAAATGTGTACAGTTGAGAATTTGTTTTCAAACTGGGAGCAAATCAGTGGAAAAGATTGCCAACAATTGTAATCGTCCGTCTAGCGTCGAAATAACACCTTAACTTTTATTTTTCAATCTGTCAAATTTAAAAAGTAATTGTTAAAACAATTCTGAACATGGGATATTTTGAAGCTTTGGAACATTGCAATCAACCATAGGTTCTGACGCTGGTCGAATAGGTCAAATTTACCCCCTCCTAACGTTTTGGAACCCCCGTCAGATTTTTCGCTAGATAGATAGAATGAGTTTTGAAACGGCTTTACACTAGATAGAATGGACTTTAAAAAATTCTTTCAATTTGCTAGGGACTTTTGATTTGAGTGGAACCAAAAACCCCTTCAATTTTTTTTTTAGACAAATTTACACTAAATAGAATCGATTTTTTCTCGAACCCTCCAACGATTTTGGCTTTTACCCAACCCCCCCCCCCCCCCCCCCCCAAATTCTCCGGCGTCAGAACCTATGCAATCAACCAATTGCACCAATTTTATTTTGTCACAAAGATCCAGTGCTTCTGTGAGCCCGTGGCGGCAATCCACTAACCGAATAGAAAAGTAGACATTAAATTAATTTTCTACTTTTTAGTATTGAATGTAGATTTTTAATTGTGAATAATTGAGTTATTGCCGAGAACTAACTTTTAAATGATTTTCATGAATCATATCTCACCATCGAAAAGTGTAAGAAATACGTTGAGTGCGGTACTTCGTAGTGAGATGTCCGTCAGCATTTTGCACAACATCGATTTTTTTTGGAGTGATACCATGTTTCCATCCATATCTTGATTCACCCGACATTATAAGCATAGATCGACGTGGTAATGGCACTGAAATTTGCGCTGTATATTCTTTGCTATTATTTTTAGTTGGCTTTCGAAATTCCATCACGATATCAGAAAATAAAGACAAGGAAATTATTGGTTCCGCAAAAGCGCTATGTGTATCAACATGTGAAGGAATTCCTAAAATATATTTAAGATTTTTAAGATTGATACGGATTAATAAATTTGAACAATACTTTGCATTTGAATTACAACTGTTCATGCTTTGCAGTGCATTAAAACGATCCAAATTTCGCAATTTTCAGAGAAGCTGTACTTTTGAATTTAATTTTATTTATTTTTTAGTGCTATCCAAAACCCCGTAATGTATATTTTTTGGTAGCAATTCCGAAAAGTAGAGCCAAAAAAAACAACTTCTCTGAATATATCAAGGTCGCACGAAGAAATTTGGCTTGTTGTCATGCACAATTTTTAATTAAAATACAAAACTTCCACCACTGAACATACATTCTGACGTAGAGCTCCGATAACACTCCCCAAGCTGAGATTACTCCTCAATAATTTCTTGAACCTATACTGCTTTCGATGGATTTTTGGTGTTGAGAACCTTTTTTTTTCGTTTATTTCCTCAACTTTTCAAATTACCTCTCCTTAAATTCTCAGCGTCAGAATGTATGACTTTGAATGAAATTAACTCACCTTGTCCAGGCTCATACTTGTTAACTGTCAGCTGATGTGGTGGTTCAATGATTTTACCAATTATTTGTCGGTCATTAAGTTTCTTCCACAGAAAATCGCATTCTTCTGGTATTTTTTCATTAAGAGGCTTATCAGAATCAATATTATTGGTATCGTATTGAAATTCATAGCCGAAGTGTTTGACTTGACGATGCTTCAAAATCGAATTGCTTTGTTCGTTATTTCCAGTCCATTTGATAATGTTAGAAAACATTTCTTCTTCAGCTGGTGTTATAAAGTTTTCGAGAATCATCAATCCGGGTGGTAAATATTGCTGGACTGAATGATCATCTGGAACTATTGAAAAATGTCAATCAAATATGAATACGTAACGATAATGAAATACAAATTCTTATGAACACTAATCGAACTGACCATTCATACAAAATGATAGGTAAATTGGCGTGTCATTTTGACCAAGAAAACATTTTCCATGAGCTTCTTTGTATATATTCATAGCACTAATTTCACCCTCACAAACGACAAAACAATAGGATTTCCCACGCAGAAGACATATGTCAGATAAAGCGCCAAATTTGCTGAATTCAGACACTATAGCTGCTTGATCAAGACCCGTTGATAGTCCTGCATTGCATATCACTAAATTCTATAGGAATTTGATATTATTTTATGCAGATGCCTATAGGTTATGAATTTTTGTTATTACCTGTGTTGGTTCATCACAGCAAGTGACCCCAGAATCATTCGCGACAATGTGTTGCAAACGTTTTAGCTTTCGTTGAACTTTTCGCTGGTGGTTTTTCGAATCTATATTCATAATGATTGAATTATCTTTTTCACAATTTGAATATCGACAAAAATAATTCTCCTTTAAAATTGCGCACGTTTTGACGTTTGTGTTTAATTATTTGACAGCTGAGAGTTTGGCCGTACAACGCTTGCCGTTCGAAGCAAATGTCATCAATGCTCGGATACTAATGCATTCATTCGTGATAACCATATGGTGTATATTCACCACAGACATACGCATACTAACAAGTTATGTATTAATACGTATGCATATATACAAATATGCACTTAATATGTCATTTGGATATTAATTTAACAAACGATCATGCTGCCATAATAGTTGGGCGTTGCTTATGTTGTTTAAATACACTTTTCAACTGAAAATACCACATTTTTCGATCGCTGTGTTCAATTTTGAAAGAATTTAAATCCATTGTGTATTGTGCCCAATCAAATTGTGATCAAATAAATATGATGAAAATTAAAATGAATGTAATTTTAGCCCTAGTATGTTTACTATTGGCGATTGACCATTGTAAGTTCTTAGCAAATTTTACACCCATAAAATTTTACAAATAATTAAATACCTTCATTTTATATCTGAATAAAACTAAAATTGACGCAACACAGGCAATGCGATTTGGTGTTATCGCTGTACCTCAGCAACACCAGGCTGTGCAGAGAATTTCCATTGGCGTGGTATTGGATTCTGGGGACAACATTGCCCGGAGGACGATGACATTTGTGTTAAAGTGATCGAACGAAAGGGAGGTAAGCACAACAAAGCCTTGTTTTCATCAACACTTTTGATTTGAATTCAAATATTATTAGTTTCAAATTGTATAAAGCAGATTATCAGGTCGAAACAGGCATCAATATTCCCAAATATTCCAATTTATGTAGAGAAATGTATATGCCGTGCATATTGGGAATATTAATGCATATTACTGCATATTGCTGAACAAATTGGTGTTGCAATCGTTCACGTTTTTTCCTATACAAATATGTATGGAAAAGATCATCAACGATTGTAATCAGCGGTCTAGGAAATATGATCTTAAATGATTGACGATTGATCTTTAGCAAATTGAATAGAATGTTTAAATTACATGTATCATTTCAAAACGATTTCAAATTCTGATTTGTAGCATCTGTAACAATCATACGTGACTGTTTGAGTACATTGAATAGTGGCTACCGGACTGATTTACCAGCAGATCGATATGAAGGATGCCGTCCAGCCTCTCATGATGTTCGACTGGCCCATTACGTATTCAACAACACTATCAAAGAACTCGACATCAAACGTGATCATTTCGATTCGACTACTTTCTGTTATTGCTTCCTTGATCATCGATGTAACGGATCATCATCATTGAAATCAACAATTTGGTTGTGTACCACAGGAGCGATATTCTTATTAACTATATTGAGACTGCTTTAAATTTCATAACAGTTTTACATTTAATTTAAAAAAACACAAATTTTAATTTACACAATTGCAACAGCATAGGATGGTAAAGTTGGAAACCGACAAAAACCTGTATGAAATTGAATATTCTAAAAAGCCTATAAACTCATATATATGAGTTATGAATAATTATTAATCAATAAGAAAATACCGCAAAGCATTTTCAAACTTTGGTAAAGGAACAAAGACAGATGTAGTAAAAGAATGTGTTAAGTTTTACATCGCATTTCAATTGCATTGTGTCAACCAAATTTTAAGATAATTGTCATTTTTTAAACATGTTTTATATACTTTATGACTACGAATCTATATTATTGAAATGAAAAATTCCACATTTTTGTAACGAAAATGATTAAACATAAGAATCTCAACCAATCCGTCCACAATATCACTCGAAAAAGTGTTCTATGAGCTAAAACTTTTATATGAAATAAATATTTCGTAAATAAACGAATAACATTTGACAAAATACGTTTCAATTCATATTGTAGTTCTACAGACCTAGTATAATAGGGTTGCCAAGAGCAACCATAACAGCAAAAACATATGATATACGTAAGTAATTAGATGGAATCTTAGAGAAAAATTATATATATTCGGTATCTTGTTCAAACTTAAAATTGAGAGTATCTTAAGGGGAAAGATCGAAAAATGGAATTGGAATTGAATCGAATCGATTATTGTTCGGTGGGAGCAACTTTACCAAATTGCATGAAATTGATGCCGACAACTCGATACAGAGAGCAACAACGTGTAAGCAATAATCTGGTTAATCTAAATATAGCTTGCGTGGGCTCAAATTATTAAACAGTGTGTTTGTTTCATTTCAATGATTTGAGGTGGTTGTTGGTGATCAAGATGGGATTGTGCAGCTTTTTTCGATGAAAAAAGACGAACCGGTGATTCATTTTAAAACTCTGCCCGCAGAAAAGATACAATCAATTCAATTAAGCGGTGCACCTGGTAAACTCAGACATTTTAAACACTTTTCTTTTTTGGTGAATAATAGTGGTCGATCCAAATGATTCCTCAATGTTTTAGGTGCAGTCCCAGATAAGATTTTCGTTGCCTCAGATAATAAAGTTAAGGCATTTAATAAAAAGGGGAAAATTTTTTTGACATTTACCTCAAATTTAACGGAACCCATCAAAACGATGTTTGTATCCGGTAATGATATGATTCTATGCGGCAATCACGTTTATAATCACTATCGCGATTGTAAAGATATCGGATCCTATTTGTGTGGTGATACAATTGTTGATGTGGTTGCTTTATGTCCAAACAATGTTAGTTTCGAATAATTTCAATAGAAACTCAAATTTCAAACGCTAGAAATGTAAGAATTCATTTTTGTTTCTTTTCAATTAAAATAAAGACAAGTCGCATCGTCACCGTATTGGCATGCTCTGGGCGAGTACTTCGAGTGGTTGAACACTGTCGCGTTAGACAGTCAATTGAGTTGGAAAGCGTGCCAACTGTTTTACATATACCAAAAGGTTATAATGATCGTTTGATTTGTGGCATGACAGATGGTCGTGTTGTTCTGTTTAGGGTCGGAAATTTTGTGAGTAATTTCATGGAAGAAACACTAGTCGGACCACATGAAAATTCATCTGCAATAACAACCATCGATGTATTTGATTTGACTGGAGATGGAAAAGTTGAATTAATCGTGGGTCGACGAGATGGATCAGTTCAGGTATATACATTGCCAAGTGAAGAAAATTCATTCGATTTGAACGTTCGAAAAATATACAATGAGGTAATTGCTATTTCACACTGTTGTTTAATATTATGTACCAAAGTGGAACACTTGGTCTGTGTTAGAATTTGGGGAGTAGACATGAATTAGTACTAGCAGAAAACTAGACAAATTGGAGCATAATAGAAGCTATTAGAGGCATATAAGAGACATATCAGAGGAAAACTGCCAGACATTAGTAATGCTAATGCACATCACTACCATTAGAATGAGTGCGTTAAGTGTTGTGGATTCATAGCTGTTTACGAACAGAAAAAATACGAATGTTCGTTCGTAGGAAATGCCCTACGAACGAACGAACGAACGAACGAACAAAAATTATAATATTCTACGAACGAACGAACGAACGAACGAACGAACGAGCGAACAGTTCGCTTGTTTGTTCGTTCGTTCTTTTAATTGTTTGTTCGCTGTTCGTAGACACATTTTTCGAATTTTTTAATATTTCGAGCTGTTTTGAGCGAGAATATGAAAATAAATGTATTTGAAATCGTAAACATCGAGCTCTAAAATCGTTTTTCGTATGTTTGTACCATTCATAGCTCAAAAACCGTTGTAGTTTATGTTTTGAAATTTTGGGAGTATATTCTAGACTGGAATATCTGAAAGATATATTTTTATTTTTTCAAATTTCGATCATTTTGAGGTACCCCCATTATAAGGGTCAAAAACAATCGCTACAATTTTGATCAAATTCACCCAGTTTGTGTATTTTTTCAACTTTTGGCGTTTTTCATAAAATTTCGCACATTTCAAACCAAAAGTCGAAAACCAACTCTACGATTTTTTTTAAATTAACATGGATTGAATCAAATCCCAAAATCTTAATTTTAAAATTTTTCACAATACCAAAAATCAATGAAATCATATCACCGTAAACATCAAGCACTAGTTCCAAGTAAAAGTTGGCAGTGTATTTTATAATTAAATACACTGTAAACTACGCAGCGCTCAGATACAGCAGTGTTGAATATCAGAATGTGTCTTTTTAAATGTTCATTTCGAATAAGACTGAAACATAGCAATATAATTCACACAAAGTTGAATTTATTGCAGAAAAACCCGAAAAATCCCATAAAATGCATAAAATGTGTCTACGAACAGCGAACAAAAAATTAAACGAACGAACGAACAAACAAGCGAACTGTTCGCTCGTTCGTTCGTTCGTTCGTAGAATATTATAATTTTTGTTTGTTCGTTCGTTCGTTGAAAAAGTTATACGAACGAACGAACGAACACAAGTTGGAAAATTTTTCGAGGTAATTGGTGACCGAATTGAATATTTACGACAGCAAAACGCAAGTAAATGACTGAAATATAATTTATTTTTACTTTTCACTGGTTCTCAAGATGGTTTTGGTGGTATAAATTAGAGCTGATCACGAACCGAACTCGAACTGTTCGAGTTCGATAACTTTCCAACTTTCCTGTTCGTGTTCGTTCGAATTCAATTTTGTTCGGTTCGACTTGTTCGAAGCTCAAAATATGTTGTTCGTGTTCGTTCGTGTTCGAGTTCGATATTCTAAATATCGTTCGTGTTTGGTTCGAGTTCGACATCACTTTTTTAAATGTAATAATTAAGAAATTAACGTTTCCACTTCATTGGTTGACTGTACAGGTTGCGTCTCACTTCAGTTTTTTTTCCAAATTTTCATATGAAAAAAATCGAATCGAACCACCCTATTCAACATAAGCCAAACGCGTTTGAAAAAAAAATCAGTAAAAAAATCGAAATAAATTCATTTTCAATATATCGATGAGTTGTGTGAGCTTAAAATGAAGCCCTGAATGTTATAATACCCTTTGAATGAGCGAAATGTGAAGATTAAAAAAAACGTAAATTTTTCAATTCACCCTATTCGATATAGGCCGTTTGTTATTATTTTTTGGTATTTTGATCGTTCGAATGGATTCAAAGTGTTCAATGAATCACATAAACAGATTTCAGTCATTGAATTGAATGAATTTCAAATTTCAAACGTCTAATTTCAAATTTCCGCCCCACATTTTTTTCGACTTCTTCGAAATAACATGTTTTGAATCGATTCTTGAGAAGTTTTTTTTTCATTTTGGATATTTTAATGGTCCAAATCAATTGAAAGCGTTCAATGACACTAAAATACCAGAAAATTTAAAAAAAAATCACCAAAAGTCCGATGAAAATAATCTGGTTCAAAGAAATCGATTTTGTTTTGCGGAAATTTGAAATTGGACATTTTGAGGCATTTCAATGATAAATAGCTGTTTAATTGATGCCATTGATCTCTTTGAATTCATCAGAGCCATTAAAATATCAAAACTAAAAAAAGTTGGCTTATATAGAATAGGGTCGGCTGAAAGATTCGATTTTTTCATATGGCAATTTGGAATGATTAGAAACAGAATATGTGATGCTATTGAACTCTTTGAATTCATTGGGACCATTGAAATTTTTTTGAAAAAATCGCTTATATGGAATAGGGTGGCCTCAAACATTCGATTTTTAAAAAATTAAAATTTGAAATGGATTATTTTTAGGCGTTTAAATGATGAAATCAGTTTGTGTGGTGTGACTGAACTTCTTATTTTCATTAAAACTATTAAAAATAGATTTTGTTGAACCAAAATATTTCAATTGAGGAATGAATGTTTTTATTTTTCATGTTTTCATCTAATGAATCGATTGAATTTGTTCAGGTGGGCCTTTAGAATTAGCAAAAAAAATGTGCGATTTTTCTACTTATTTTCTAGAGGTATCCTCTAGTCTCTATCGCAGCGATTCAACAAACTCCCAGCAAGTTGCTCGCAGTCTTATATATTTGCTTTTCAGAATTGTTTTCGAACATTCTTTATGTTCGTATTCAGTTCGAGTTCGATACGTGTTCGTTTCAATTAGAAAAATCAGTTCGTGTTCGGTTCGACAACGTTCGAAGCCACAAAAACGTGTTCGAGTTCGTTCGAGTTCGTTCGAGTTCGAAAAAAAACTCGAACGAACTCGAACGAACTCGAACGAACACGAAAATGTTCGGTTCGTGATCAGCTCTAGTATAAATCAAGTTTTTTGTCGAAAAACATGAAAAAAACGGAGAAAACTGGATTTGACCCAAACAAAGTACAAAAACTTGACTGATATTACAAACTTTTTATAGTTTACGCGTGTAGTGGACCTAAAAAGCTATCGATCTAACGAAAAAAAAGTTCAACAATTTTGGACGTCTAAAGGGGTTTACTTAGTTACCCAACTTTGAATGAAAAATGTTCTATGGGGAGTAACCCAGGTCCTATCTAAACAAGTCTCATGCAGTACTCTTCAAAACCTATCTGCTCCGAAAATTTGAGCAAGTTCTGTAATGGCGTTTGGAAATGGTGGTCAATCAAAAACTTCGAGTTCAGGCCAAAATCGAAATTTCGATGCCTGAGGGATCTTAAGCCTCTATACCGATTGAGCTAAAAATGTGGATTTTTGAGTTTCTCTGAATTCCCAATAAGTATTAGCTTAAGATTTTGAAATCCGTCTATGCTTGTGATTTTTTTTTGATTTCACATGGAATCGTCGTATGTGTTTAACATCTAAGTGACCATATCACACCCCACCGCACCGAAATTAGCTAAACTTATCAATATTATTTGATCGTCGAAATTTGGATATTGCTTGTATGATCTACAGTATAATTAACGGTCGATCACCATCATATCTTGGCGAAATGATTACTATGAACTCAAATAATACGCGTTCCGTAAGTAAACTGGTAATAAAAAGAACCCAACACAAAGCTCCATGTGATTGACAGTGAGCGGCCCCGAAGCAGGGGGAAATAAAAAATACGAAAAAACTTGTTTGTGGCATCTTAGGTATATGAGTTTCAAGAGGAAAATTTAGCTCAGGAAAAGTTAGTGTGATCTGGTATATCAAAAATTAAAAACTTCAAAATTGGTTGGGAAATAAGAGAGATATTGGGTTTTGAAGTAAACAAAAATTCGTCGGCTCATATTCGACCCCGTCGGCCATTTGTTTTTGACAGTTCGGACACTGTCCGAAGTGTCCGTAAGAAAGTTCGGACATTGCAATCTTTCAATTTCATTGAGTTTATTAGCAATTTGCACAATACTAACGATTTGCATTTACTTAATCCTCTAGTGCAACCATGCCAGAAATAGCCTCTAAAAAGCCAGTAATAAAACATTTGATGATAGGGAAAGACGGGGCGAATCGTGCCACGGGGCGAATCGTGCCACGGGGCGAATCGTGCCACGTCGATTTCTCGAAAACGGCATTTTAAAATTTCGAATGTCATATAACAAAATGTTCGCCATCTTAAGCCGCGTAAATGGTTGTATGACATTTAACTTTTCAGTACAGTACCTACGCTTGACAGAGCAAAACGTGTTTTTCGACTTTGAAATTTCATTTTTGGGTTCCGAGGGATTTGCAGTTTTAAATATTAAATTGTCTTTTCTGCAATCGAAGGAATGTTTTTTTTATATCTATGATTCATCAGCTTTCAAATGAAAAAAAAAGTGTGTGAATTTATTTACACATTTTTGAGCTGGAGACCTCGATAGCTGAAATGCCACAGCGGGGCGAATCGTGCCAGTGTATTTTCACGCATTTGAGCATTTGACGCCTGTCTTAAACTGCATTGTTGCTCAAATTGATACAAAAAACTTGTGTGTAGTTCAAGATATCACATTTTCTGAATATTTCGGTGCTGCGGTGAAATATACCGAGAATGATTCAAATTCTGACTGAAAAATAATTCTTTTCATTTTCATTATTCCATTTTTTTCCATCATCATTCTTTGATATTTTTGCCATTGTTATCATTACAAATTTTATATCGTTTTATAATAAAATTAAAGTAGATTCATGAATCATTATTAATCTATACTCATTTTGATACCAACGACCATAAAAACAGAGAAAACGGCGGTAGCACGATTCGCCCCGCACTTTTTGAAATGCGATTTTTTGATCACCTTGGTAATATCGGAATAACTTTTTTGGTTTTGGTCCTAGACCAAAGTATGTATGCTCAAAAGTTGCACAGAAGAACAAGCTTTAAAATGATATTTACTTTGGTTCAAAAATGTATTAATAGGTAGAAGATATGAGCCTCGAAAAAAGGTGGCACGATTCGCCCCATGCCCCCCTATTCATTTGATATGAATTGATGAAATATTGAACAATGCGTGTAATATTCTCTCAAATTATTTTGATCTTATTTTTGTTTCCAATGATCAAAAAACAAATATTTTTCAAAGCAATTCAAAGATTTAAGTAAATGCAAATCGTTAATAAAGTGTCCGAGCTGTCCGAAAAGGATTACGGATAATAATATTTACCACCTCTATGCATGGGTATGACCAGGGCCTTTCCTAGGCAGGGTGCGATGTGTGCGTTGCACAAAGGCGCAAAAATATAGATTTCAAGACCACCGTTGACGCTCGAGCTCAATTTCTACAACAAAATATTAGGAAAATTGTATTTTTATACAACAGAATATTGGGAAAAGTGCACGAAAAACATTCAAAAAGAGCGCTAAAAAACATGTCAACCGTTTATCTTGCTGCAGATCAGTGGCGTGAACAAAACCCCCAAAACGATATGAAGTCCAGAAAAACTGCTGTACTTCGATATTTCAACTAAAATTTTAGATAAATTTTCTCAACAATTTTCGCTCGCTACTAAATATTTCCTTTACTTTCTGTTAATCCTATGGTAGATTTGATGCTGATTGATAGTTTTCTACAAAAAATGACGAAAAATCAGCCAAAATATATGTATTTGTATATGTAGTTCAAAACATTGCAATGTCCTCTACAAGACTCCATATTCAGATGTATTTTTTGAGGAGGTTTCTGTCCTTTTTTGGGAGGGTTTTTGTTCTATCTATTACTAATGTTCACGAATTGTTCGCGAACTGTTCCGTAACAGCTCTACTGAACGTACTTCTGACAATACATATTAGCACGCTGTGAAAAGAAAAAATAAATGATGGACTTCAGATTCGAACCTAGATGATTAAGTTAACCATTTTAACTTGGAAAACGATTTTGATTTTTGATGTCGGTATTACTTATATGAAAATCATTTGATCTTATCCGTTCGTATTGTAGAATTTTAATGAAAGTATCTCAAGTGTGCAAGCAGGAACTATTGATTTGAATGGATACAGTGAGGTCGTTGTTTGTACATACACTGGACGAATTTTCGGGCTGAGTACCAGGTGCCCAAACAAAATGTTAAGTGATTCGATGATGAATCAAGGTTTCTCAAATGATTCGAACACCCGTATTGAGAAATTGAAGTACGTAAACTTGTAAATGCAAATTCAATTCAATAAAGACGATAAACAATTGTTTGCAGAGAAGAAATCCGGGATCTTGAATTAAGGGTTCAAAGAGAACGTGAACGTTATAAGCTGTCAACACAAACTGTGTCAGGTGGTTTTTCTGCCATTCCTATGATGCCAATCAATTCAGCGGTAAAAAACACCCCTACATTTTTTTAGTGAGAATCCTCGACGTTTACGTTTCTTTTCTTTAAAAAAAAGTTAAATTTATCCAAAGAAGACGCAACATATTCGCTAACCATCGAGATACCGGCTCCTATTGAATTTGTTTTATTACAAAGTAATGCTCCCGTACATTTGATAAATGTGGAAAAAAGTTCAGCTGTTGTCAGCTTTAGTCAATGTGACCCAAGTGTAAGTCCGATATATATCTATGCATGGCTGCTAAATTGAACAGGTACATTCAACAAATATTCAATCTTGTGGTTTAAGGCCGGAAATTATTTACTAGCTACGTATCGCTGCCAAGTAGATGTAAACCGTTTGGACCTTAAATTTCGTACGATTGAAGGATCGCATGGGATATTGCAAGCGTTCGTAACACCAAATATACAACCAAAAGTATCACAATTGCAAGAGCATCCTATAAAACCGTTGTCGTTGCATATGCGAATTCATTCGTTTGATAATGAACGACCACACAATAAACTTACACTGAAAGGTGCATTTAGTCATGCTGAGGCTCACAATTGGATCAGCAACTGTATTCCTGAAGTACCTGAAAAACTGCAAATCGTAAGTGACGAAAGAAGTGTGTTAAACTTTCGTAATGTGTTTGTTGGCAGTGAATTGATGTGCGAATACACGTAAGCTATTGATACCACAAATTTTAATATTATTCAAAATCAGTGTATTGAAAATGTTTTTGATGTAGGAAAGGGGAGGCTACATTCAAAACAGAAAATGTTACAACGATTTCGATTATCAAGGATTTCCTTACAAAAGAAGCGACTAAAAGACGTACTAAAATGGAAATTTTACTCGGTTTGATATTTGTTAAAGTAGCTACGTTGGCTTGATAATTTCTAAATTGAAAATTCTTATCGAACAGATGTCAACCGAGCGAGTGTATCTTTCATCATTGGACTGATCGAACCAAAGATCATTGAACATATGAAAATTCACAAGGAATATCAAACAACATCTAACCTAATTGATTTGGATATCCAAGACAGTAATGAACTCGAGTCATTGGGCTTCAATTTTAC
The DNA here is from genome assembly GCA_030463065.1 of Aphidoletes aphidimyza. Taxonomy (NCBI): domain Eukaryota; kingdom Metazoa; phylum Arthropoda; class Insecta; order Diptera; family Cecidomyiidae; genus Aphidoletes; species Aphidoletes aphidimyza. Next base: position 22,117,702 of record CM059997.1, on the reverse strand, counting down.
TGACATTTTAAAGCGTAAAAATAAAATAATCGAAGCATATCCCCGAACATCACATATGCTGGACCGCCTTAAAACATTCATCAACGGCATTTATGTTGACTACAACAAATTACGCGGGATCGATGTGAAACCGAGTTCACAACAGCTAAATGAAATCATTAACAATTACAATAATATGAGTTTGGTTAACTTTATACTAGGTATAGCAACGGACATCTAACATATGCAATATGTCTGAGAATGTAATAATTCATATAATATTAAAACAATTTACAGAATAAGACTTTAAAGGCCTATGTTCTACTTTGCAAGCAAATGTGTATTTAAATTGCCACACAAATATGTTTACAATTTACATTTTATATGATTTTTGTTGGTAATCATAAATTTATAAAAAAACAATCTTGTTGTAAAGAAATGATTGTATCAAATCCAACAATAAGTATTTTGTTTAAGAAAACATGTTCAAAATTAGTTTTGCGCATTTGAAAAAAAAAAAATCTATTACACGCAAAATCTGATATTTGAAAACTATTCGTAATATTCCAACAAAGAAAATATTATTATTTTTATCCATTGGTTGTGATTTAGTATTTATTTTCTCTGCGCTGGTGGAACGTATACTTGTCGATTGCCACGATATCTTTGAGGTTGTTGATGTTGATTCGGTTGAACTGGAATAGTCGGATGCAATACAGATGAATGATGAGATGGCTGAGGGCCAGTTTCTATAAAAAAAGGGTAAACAATTCATGTTGTAAAATTATTATTAGCCTAAATTATTAGAGCAAAATCAGTCAACGAAGTACATACGCGCATGGAAAGCTTGATGGAAATGCGCTTTATTCGGTAGTAGTTGATTGTATGCAATTGGATGAATTGGTTGCATTCCACTAAATATTAAGAAACAATTAAAGTGATTAAAATACTCCTGAGTCCGAGCAATGATCTCCCCCATTTATATCATCGGAACAAAGTTGAAACATCAGTTGTATTTGAAAGGGTAAAAATGGGCGACAAACCGGAACATTTACTACTATTTGTATCAAATGACAAATCTTACGAATAATGTTTATGTGCAGACTCCAGTTTGGGTAAATTTATTTAAAATGTACGGGAATACATCAATACTCCAACTGGAGTAAATGTTACTCCTTTTTTCTTTTGGGTGTACCTAAATAACAATCACAGTATTTTGCGTAACAGACCAAAACTTACGTTATTAAAAAAAATTTAGCTGTTGAAATGTTATACGAATGCACAATGAACATCCTCAATATCAAATTATTCGTAAAATTCATCAATATGGTTAATAAAATAAAACAATCAAACTGACTAAATAGTTTTTTCGGGTAAAAAAGAATACCCCCGCAAATACACATGAGTTTCACCTTGTTTCAAGGCTAAAAATGGGTGAAACAACGGTCAAATATTAGTGTTGGTTTCGAGCATGAGCATGGGTATAATCATTACACCTTGTTACGGTTAAATTAACTAAAAGGCATTACATAAATGTTGGTTGGGATTGGTTTATAGGCTGATGATTTGCGTCTGTGATTGGTAAACAATCCGTATGCAAGACTTCTTCAAAATTTCCATACTCGGGAAAATGAACCACGCACGTTTTGTCGGTGACTGCTTGGATTTCTGCATTATAATATTTTTCATCCTCCCAATACTTTGCAAGACATTGATCGCCCACTTTAAAATTCCACATGAATTGTTCTGGTAAAGTGTAAGGTGGTACAATTGGACTGATGAAATTGGTTTTTGGCGCCGGAACGATGGGAATTTGCTGTGTTGACATGTGAGCAGTGTGCTTCAGACTCGATTGACTGCTTGGTATAGCAACGTTGTTTAAATTATTATTCGCATAAACATTATTGCCCGCATTTGGTACTTTTTGATCACCCATTTTTAGAACGTTCATTGCAAATTCATTAGTTTCTTTATTTTGAAATCCCATTATCTTGTAAGGATTGTAGGAGAAATTTGCTTGTGGAAACATTTCTTCAAAGTTGGTGTTTCGTTGCTGCTGTGCAGGTGGTACTTGGCTTTGATTTGTTTTATGCTGCTGCTTACTATCATTGCTGATTTGCAGGTTTGCAGTCTCATTGATTAAACCTCTCACATTTGGCTTTGGTTTCGTGTTTTGTGGTGCATCGTGTTTACTTGCATTTGGCAATGTTTTTCGATCATTCGTGGGTCTCTTATTGGTCTAAAATTAGAAGAAAAAATGTACAAGTTACTCACTAACATGATTCGATTATCACCTTTCTGTTTTTCTCTATACTCTATATGTATTATACCCAAGAAGTAACAAAGCAGTCAATTGTTTTAGCCTATTTTTGTCACTATCGCTATTCCTCTGAATAAACATCATCTATTGTTTTAACATATTGTAGTCGTTGTTAGATATAAATATTATGAGCAACTACCACAACTGGTAATTTATCCTCCACGGTGTCAAAAAATATGCATTTTAACTTTTAGACCGTATATATATATATATATATATATATATATATATCTCCGAAAACGGCGGATTTTCATAACACTTTGATCCTCCCGCTATTATCTAACAGGAATGATTCACCTTTTTAATTGTATTGTGGCGGATTGTTTGATTCGCGGTTTTATTCGTGCGACACGGAAAAGTATACTTTTTTCCCCCAAAATGGCAGATTTTATTATGAACGTTTTGATCATGATCTATTTAGTTTAAAAAACAAAAAATCTGCCATTTAAAATGGTCAATTTATTAGGATAATCTGAAAATCTGCCGTTTTTGGAGATCTAAGTAATTTGTTCCACGACATTCGGTCTATTTCAACGGGATGAAGTAGCGTTTTTCGACATCTGGAGAAAAACCATTTTTGATTAAGTAATCATAAATTACCTTTTCACTGTACTGATGGAGTGAGTCCGATGCAGGCAGAATGTTTGCTGGAGCCGAATATCGTACATTTTTCGCATTATTCTGATTATAGTTCTGATTTGAGCTTTGGTATGCTTGATTATTTGCTAGTGATGATTTATAAGATGGCGGTTGATGCTGTGACGCCTGGTATTGCTGAAATGATTTGCCACTTCTTTCTGGTGCATTATTATCATTCCATTTGGGGGGGCGACTCTGAGACTCATCTTTCTTATGTCGATTAGCAAAGCTTGAGGAAACGTTATTCTCAAACTTGGTTTGATTTCGTTGTGAGTTTGATGCTCTATTGACTGTACCGTAGTCTGGAAGATGTGAACTTAGTTTTTGTGGCTGTTCAACGTCAGGAATTTTATCCGAAAGAAAATCGAATAACGATACTTTTCCGGATGGCTTGGCCAGTGGTTCATCTGATTTTCCACCTCGTCTTGAGCTTGGTGCAGACGTTTCAGTGAAGAGCTTATGCCTTTTATCAAATGTTTCACCATTACCGTTACGTTTTTTCAAGTTATTCATGGCTCTCTCCAGATTATTACGCGCACCTTTTAATGCTTGCTTTGCTTGCTCTTCACTAAATCCCTTATCCATGATTTTCTTAACATTGTGATCCATTAGTTGTCGATTGCTTCCACCGAACTGTTTTCTGACATTACCTTTAGTGGATGCTTCTGCAATGGCATTATTTCGCAACGATAGAAATTCGCTTTCTTCTTTCGATACTTCCTTTGTTTTACTGGTTGCATTAAAACTTTTAAAACTGAACATTGCATCATCACTATTCGTTCCTTTCATTTTGTTGCCAAATGGTATCCATGGCGGTGGACTCCCTTTGAGAGCGTCGCTGTTTAATTTTTTCAAGCTCAGTCCGCCTATTCCAGTGTATTTTGCAAGAGTTCTGTTGGTTTCCCATTTTTCGTACAATGCATATACTTGTCCGCCCATAATGCAAATATTCTGTGGTGTCAACGATAGAAAACCTTGAATTACTTTAACTGTATTTCGTAGCAGCACCTTTGTACCAGGTGCCACATTAATGTTGAATGATGATAGATGCTCCATATCTAAGCCAGAGCATAGCGTTTGTCCGTCAGTCAGATCAATTTGTAACAGTCGGGGTGAAGCTTTTGATTCTTGATTCACTTTAGGTGCCGACACATTTCGAACATTGATTACTTGCAATACGATACCACTAGACGGCAACTCGATTTTGGATGATTTGGCAAAATCATTTGGCAATCCTCCGTTTGTTACCAGCTCACGTAAGTCATGCTGTTCCAGAAAGAATGCAATAATTATTGTTAATCTTACTGAATGTCTCTGAATACGACAAAGACAAAATGTAATTTTTCTTTTAAATGCCGTGTCGCTAAACATAACTAAATATTCACCGATCGACCCATTTTTATGTGATTAGCAAACATTCTATTAGTTTTCTATGTGTAATCAGATCAAATTGAATTTGGATTTTTTTAAAAATTAAAATGTCATAAATGAATTTGTCGCGTCAATCTTTCTAAATATAACAGTATATAATTCAGAATATCGACAGACTACTTACGTCTAGTGCACGCTTTGTTAACTCCTTTATGTCAGCGATTGAACCATTTTCATTGAGCTTTTTCAGGCCCTCGTCACTGAAAAACCTACAAACCAGTCAAATGACAACGTAATTAAGTTCCTGAGCTCGTCGATTTCTATTGAATTTTAGTAAAAATCATCTTCAAACAAAAAATTATTTGCTCAAAACTCACCAGCCTTCGTCTCTTAACTTTTGCAATACAGTCGCCATATTGGTGTTTACAGTTTACATGAAATTGTTTTGCTACACTATTAAACGTTGTATCGCCAACATATAAGCATACGAAATGTATACCGCACTGTATAGTGGTCAATCAAACAATATATCGTTTAATGATTTCTTAAACGTCAAACTTCATGTGAATATCCATTTGACAGTTAAAATTGACACACACGCACACGCACACGTATACTATACACAAATCGGGGTGAAAAAGATTCAATCGTGTGGGGAAAAAGAGTTGAATTAAAAAATAAATGAAATTTGTTAGTTCTGCAAAGGTATTCGTATTTTATTTAACATAGAAAATAATAGAGAGATACAAGATTGGTCAAACGTATGATTTTTATTAAATTCATATAAAAAACTACAACACAGACGAGAGAGAAATGGTTTATTTAGATTATGCAAAGTTTTAGGTATGCATATGATTTGATAGTAACGGAGTGTTTGCATTCAAACATGAATGTAGTGGGTGCATTTCGGAAGAAACCGATGTTGGTGTGTTTTCAACGTGATCAATACAAGGACAAGATGAGGTTATTTCATCGCAAACTACTGAGCTGCTCCTTGACTTTCGAAGATTACAGTCTGATATAACTTCCATTAACGCATCGTCGCTGGATCTGCAATTGTTGGAAAACAATACAAATCTATAAAACTCTCACTCTACTATATAATAAAAATGAAATGTAAAACTTTATTTCCTTCTGAAGTATTCACCGATCGGGACTAATTTTTCCACACGAATATTACATAGAGTCTATAGTATAGACCGAGATCTAGGTCACCGTGGGGTTTTCAGTACATCATGGTGTACTGTTTCGGCAATCATGGTCAAAATACTGTTCTTCTAAAATCAATATTACTACAGTAATATGGAATAAATAACAAACCTCTTGGCGTAGTATTTTGAAAATACCATTTTCTCGTGACGCAAGCTAAATTACTAATATCAGTTTTTAGCCAAAAGTCAAAAAACTCGAATTGACGTATAATTCTTTTTTCATTTTTTTCTTCCAAAAAGTTTTGTCTTTTCATTCTGCGTCAATCTTGAAATGTAAGTCACTTTTTAGCTAAAAGTGTCAATTTTTAGCTAAAATGCTGAAAAATCAAATGTCACCCATTTTTTAGGGTTTTTTTCGCTAAAATTTGCAATTTATATGCAAACTATGCTTGCAAAAACTGTTAAAATTATCTATAAATTTAGTTTTCAATCATTTAAGATTCATATACTTGCATATGTAATGGTTAAAATTAGTTTTTCGGCCAAATACTCGTTGTAAATTCAAATAAACAGTTTTATGCTTACACCGTGCAACACACACACGCATACATACATGAGGAATTTCAAATGAGCGTTCTTCTGGGGGTCGAATGTTTAGCTCTATCACGTGGGATTTTTTTTTTGCTTCCACAGAGTTTTCAATTCGGAAAATTAAAAAAACACGTTTTTCTGGGGCATCTTAGGTATATGAGTCCCAGAAGAAAAATGTAGCCCGGGAAAAATTAGTGCGATGTGATATAAAAAACATCAAAATTGGTTGGAAAATAAGAGAGATATTGGGTTTTGAAGTTGAACAAATTCGGGTACTTTTTGATAAAAGAGACAAAATTGTTCGATTTCGTGTGGAATTGTCGTATGGTAGATTCAATGCTGATTGATAGTTTTCTACAAAAAAATGATGAAAACTCAACAAAAATAAATGAATATGTAGTTCAAAACATTACAGAGGCCTTAACAAGACTCCATATTCACAGCTTCAACTCGCATAAGGGTTTAATTTCATACTTTAAAGTCTGCGCTCTTGAGGTTTAATATTAAATCGTCCTTCCTCTCTTATAAGAGACACAGTATACTGTGTTAAGAAGGACGTATTTAGCTATTTCTTTATTCGTTTTACTTACAAGCATATTTCATTGACTGTATAATACATTTTGAAAAATTTCGGCTCGCTCTGCTCGCGATACATGTATAACCCCTCTACTTCAGTTGGGCATACATTCTGAATATGTCAATGTTAACGAAGCAAAACAATGGCGAAAACCCTAGCGTATCTTTGTCTGAAGCACATCTATGTTAGTTGAATGTGCTAGTCCATTGCTATGCGTTGAGCTACCAAATTGTTACGAAAATGAATGGGCTGTGGTGTTGTTCATTGTTATGATCGAGCAATTTTGCGGGCGCAAACGAGAAACTCGCACGCGGGTGCCAAAATCCTTGGAAACACCCTGGATAGGAATGTTAAGCACCATTGGTGCCCCATAACCGTTTGGTCGAAAAAATAAACCACTATGGTTTCAGAGGAAGAGTAAAAAACCTACTGGCAAGCTACCTGAGCTCAAGAGTACAAATAGTTGATTTGAATGATGAAAGTCCAAGAAGACGTAAATAAAATTACGACGTGGCTATTGAACAACGAACTTACAATCAATTCATCAAGAACTAGACTACTTCTAATAAAACAGGGACAAATAATAGATCATAATGCAACATTTCAAATTAAAATCGACAACAATTTAGTCGAACGAGTAGCAAGTTTTAAATATCAGGGAATCACACTACAAGAAAATCTTAAATGGGGCACGCCGCATATAGACAGTGTGTGTGGCAAATTATATGGAGTAACTAGTGTCATTAAAAGATTCGGTAAAAAAATAAACTACAACACTCGTATCTCTTTCTACTATGCCATGCTTAATAGCCATCTCTCATACCTTGCCCCTGTATAGGGTACATCGCTACTGCAAAATTACATCAACCGACTACAAGTAGCTCAAAATAATGCATTGCGTAAATTGTTCAGTTTCGACTATAATTGCCTCAATCTGAGTACCCAAGAAATCCGAATTAAATATAAACTGCTTCATGTATCACAAATTATGCGGTTTAACAATATTCAAATGATCTACAAGATAGACAATGATCTCATGAAATCGAACTATAAAATAAATCGAATGCAATCACATGATTATGCCACCAGAAACCGTACACGTCCAATCATAGTACCCTTTCACTCCGTTCTGGGCGAAAAAAGCATTTATAGAGCATGCACCAGGCAGTTCACTGAAACATTGCCATCTATTACTAGTAAACCATCACTACAATCGTTCAAAAAAGCTCTCAACACTTACTCGCTAACCCTATCACCCACCAAGCCATGTCTTCAATAATTACAATCACGAAATAATAAATCAAATAAAGAACCACTTGGCACGGTAAATACTCGTGCCGCAAACAAAATCGGTACAAAAAATTACTGATATAAGTTTTGAACTAGCGAGTTATTTTCATTTTCATCGATTCACTTTTGCCTAGAAATTTCAATAGAGAAAAGACTTGTGGCAAATGTAGCATACAACGTCAGAAACGTCAAAATTAAATGCGATTTTCAGTGTGAGAAAAAGAGATAGATACACGCTTTTTGACAGATTGCCACAGGTCTTTTACACATTACATTTTAAAATCGAAAAAATGAAAGTAACTCGCTAGCCGCGTCACAAAATTGATATTTACGCGAGTATTTACCGCGCCAAGTGATTTTTTATTTGATATCAATCATTTTGTATTGAGATTTTTTTAGTAATTTGTGAAATTTCACTCCTAGAGTTAATGTTCTTTTTCCTAGACGCACGATTACAATCATTACACGATCTTCTCCATACGTTTGTAATTGTATTGTATGACATTTTTTTGCGGTAGTTCTCATGTTATGGGGTGAACAATTGATTTTTGTTCGATTTTTGTGTGTTTTTTTAGCTTTTGAACTCAAAATCGTGAAAAGTAGACATTTTAGAGCATTGACGTCTGAAGAACTATTCTCCTTTGAGTCAGAGTATACTATAATCACAACTAAATGATATTTTTGGCGTTATTTATCATGTTTTCGAATTAAAAACGGCATTTTTGGTCAATTTTAGGGTGTTTTTTCACTTCAAACCGAAATATCTCGAAAAAACGAATTTTCCCAGATATAACGCATATGCACCATGTTTCACACATATCCACGCTAGAATCGTGGAAATTATGAAAAAAATCGTTGGGAGTTTTTTCGAGAAAATTTCAAATTTGTGTCGGACCGATATGCAACTTTTCAGTTTTTGGCTGAAAACTTCTCAAACTATACCATTTAAGTACTAACTCACTAACTTAGAATAAGAAAAAAAAACCAAAAACTTTGTAAAATTGTTGAAAAAATCGGGTTTTTACGGAGGCAAATTAATTTTGCTTTTTGCCCGTAATTGATCTAAATAAATAAAAAAATATATTAAACTGAAAAATAAATACATTTCTTGTACTTTTGCTATTTCTCATTGTACGATTTTACATCTGAATTACGACAATGCAGAGCTTGAACGATATTGAACTGAAGGTTTTGAGTCTTTTGAGCGTTTTGAGTGAATAATATATATATATTAATTTTGGAGCTATTTCGTGTAATTTAAAATGAAATGAAATATTTATTTTTGCAATTCCTACGTGTATTACACTTTAAGACGTGCTTTCGAAATGTACATATGAGTTTCAAATATTCAATAAAGTGTAAAATGTACTCAGTTATAATTTTGGGAGACATTTCGTCTCAAATCGGTTGAAATACGGAACACAACCGATTTTCGGACGACAGATGGAGCTCTCAACCGAAATTCGGAACGAGCTCTCATATAATACTCTTCCGAGTTTCGGGTGAGAGTTCCATCTGTCGTCCGTAAATCGGTTGTGTTCCGTATTTCAACCAATTTGAGACGAAATGTCATCATATTTAACCGCAAAATTGTAACTGAGTAGAAATTGCAAAAATAAATATTTTATTTTGAATGATATTCACTGAATATAATTTTGGTTTGATTAAGATTTGGCAATGGTCAGCAAATTTTAGTTAAATCTTTGGTGTTCATTGTTTGATTAAATGCTGCATTTAATGTCTGCTTTCCCAAAAGTATCGGGTAACTCGAAAAATTCGGATAAATTAAATGTCAAACTAAAAATCCCAATGAACAAAAGTGCTTTATGGTTGAGTTTACCCTTGATTTAACCCAATTTACGGCAAAACCGGGTGTAAAAATTTACCCCAGTCCTAACCGTTACTATGGAGGTAACACCCATCGCATACCCTGTTCCAACGTAATCCGGACATTACCATCGACATATGTAACACGAATATATTTCGATTTTTTTTTTTTCATTTTTAATCATTCCCTCGAAATGATGAATTCCAAATTTGCATATGAAATTTTTTTCATCGACGGAAGTGAATTTTTTTTTTAATCGAATTTCGCTCTTATAATTGTAAATCATTCGCACTATCATGAAATGTCAAACTTTGCGGTTCATCGTGCGAAGCAAATATGAGCGAAATTATCGCACCGACAAAAAAGCAAATATGATTTATTTCTTCGACAAATTTTTGAGTTATTCTGATTTTTTTATACAATTACAATATTCTCTACATGAATCAACCAAGATATTGCTCAAAATTATGTTCAAAATCATATTTTGGTGGCCTTGAAATGGGTCGCTAATTTTATTATGACGTTCCAGTCTTTTTCACAGAAAAGTTTTTTACGCCTATTTAAAATTCAGCTTTCCATGAAAACTGTATTTCTTTCAAGTGTTTTTCGGGTACTATTAGGATCAAAGAAGAAATTATGATAAAAAATATACGCTAAACTATATATAGCTATAGCTACAATCGAAAAGTGGTGACGTAGCCAGTCTTTTTAATACAAAAACTGCATTATGAGTTTGACTGCATTCATTTCAAATATCTGCTTGCTGCAAGAGTTAAAACTTTTGGGCTTGGGTTCCTCTTGACCAAATCACCAATCGGAGAACAATTTATCAAAATCGGTTAAGTATTTTAGGAGTTATAGCCGTTCGATGTAAAAAAAAATAGCGCATGGACACGATATTTGAGACGTATTCCAGCATATCACCCAAAAAGTGTAAAATATTCGACGAATACCTCCCGTACGAATTTCTCAAATTTCTGCTTGAAAAACAATAAGTAGGTTGCGCATAGTATAATCGAATTTGAGGTGGTGATTAGGGGGGCATGGGGCGAATCGTGCCACCTTTTTTCGAGGCTCATATCTCCTACCAATTAATAAATTTTTGAACCAAAGTAAATATCATTTTAAAGCTTGTTCTTTTGTGCAACTTTTGAGCATACATACTTTGGTCTGGGACCAAAACCAAAAAAGTTATTCCGATTTTACCAAGGTGATCAAAAAATCGCATTTCAAAAAGTGCGGGGCGAATCGTGCTACCGCCGTTTTCTCTGTTTTTATGGTCGTTGGTATCAAAATGAGTATAGATTAATAATGATTCATGAATCTACTTTAATTTTATTATAAAACGATATAAAATTTGTAATGATAACAATGACAAAAATATCAAAGAATGATGATGGAAAAAAATGGAAAAATGAAAATGAAAAGAATTATTTTTCAGTCAGAATTTGAATCATTCTCGGTATATTTCACCGCAGCACCGAAATATTCAGAAAATGTGATATCTTGAACTACACACAAGTTTTTTGTATCAATTTGAGCAACAATGCAGTTTAAGACAGGCGTCAAATGCTCAAATGCATGAAAATACACTGGCACGATTCGCCCCGTACGATGTGGCACGATTCGCCCCGCTGTGGCATTTCAGCTATTTAATATTTAAAACTGCAAATCCCTCGGAACCCAAAAATGAAATTTCAAAGTCGAAAAACACGTTTTGCTCTGTCAAGCGTAGGTACTGTACTGAAAAGTTAAATGTCATACAACCATTTACGCGGCTTAAGATGGCGAACATTTTGATATATGACATTCGAAATTTTATAATGCCGTTTTCGAGAAATCGACGTGGCACGATTCGCCCCGTCTTCCCCTATACCAATCAGAAATCAAATAAATAATAAATTTTCTTATTATATGAAATTGATTCAAATTTGCTTTTTTTTGCACCGTGCAAAATCGCGGAACATTAATGTCACCCAATTGGGTGACGTTCCAGTCTTTTTTGTGTGAAGTAGTCAGTCACGTATTTCTTGCTGTAAAATAACTATTAATGTGTATCAATTTCGATTTTCATTTGAATTCAAAAATGGAGGGGTAGCACGAGTTAGTATCAGTGTTCTCAATCGGGGCAAAAAGTCGACCGAAAATTTTGGAGCTGACCCGAACCCGAACATAAAAAAAACCGACCGACCACGAAATTTTCATCAATATCATTTCTTATAGAAACACTTCAGTTAACTACACAATAAAAATTAATAGATGGCCGATTGATTAATTAGTTATTTTTATTCAAAAAAGCAAGCATATCAAACGCCTCATTGCTTAGGCGATTGCGTTTGGCCGTCATAAAATGGCCACAATTACTGAACATGTGTTCTACAGATGCTGATCCTGGTATTTTGGTGGTTCAAATGGATTCAAAGAGTTCAGTGGCACAACATAAACTCTCGAAATGTCCAATTTCAAATTTTCATATGAAAAAATTCGAATGTTTCAGACCACCCTATTCCATACAAATTCCGATTTTTCTTCGTTTTGATATTTTAATGGCTCAATAACAGTGTTTTCAAAAGATAATTTATCTCGAAGATATCTGCAAGATATCTCAAGTAAGATAATATCTATCTAGATATTTTTTTTTCATCGTTATCTATCTTAGAAAATTCGAGATAATTTCAAGATAACCCACTATTGAATGAAAATTTAAAAAATGTGTGTCGGAAAAATAATTCGAGTTTATTTGAACATAACACACAGATGAATTTTTGACAGTTGACGTACTGATTCCATACAAAATACGGGAACGGTTGATTCCAATACAATATCTATACTCAAATCGGCCCATTTGTGTGCAAATGTACACAATCGCATAGCATCCGCTGAGCTCTGGCGTATGCGTGTATTCACAATCAGTACGTCAACTGTCAAAAATTCAGCAGTGTGTATTTAAGAAAATTCAGTCTTCAGGAAATTTAGCTTATAAATTCAGTTTATAAACTTATTTTTCAAAAATAATATCAAAAAATTCCGGTCGTCTTACAATATTTGGCTCGTTTTATACAGCACGTCGATTTTCTATCGAAAACGTCATACATTCGGAAGTCGAACGATATAGATTTGATTATGTTGGATGATTATCCGAAAGTAAAAAAAAGTATTTTTTCGCCATAATACAACGCTGTCGGCCTCTGAGTCTATTGAAGGTGTGTTTAGTTTCGCAAAAATGATATTTCGACCGCAGAAAATACAATATCAGACAAACATTTCGAAAGCACATTATTTTTGAAATTGAATTATGAATCTTTAAAAAATGACAACAATCCATAGATTGTATTAAACTTATTGAGTCAATAAGGTCATTTTCATTACACTAACTAATTCCAATCATTGAAATGCCTCGGAATGATCAACTTCAAATATTCATTAAAAAAAATAAAAACATTCATTCCTCAGTTGAAATATTTTTAATCCAAAATAAAAGATTTTTGGATATTTTAATAGTTTTAATGAATTCAAAAAGTTCAGTGACACCACACAAGCCGATCATTAAAAATCCTCGAAATAATGAATTCCAAATTTTCATATGAAAAAAATCAAATGTTTCAGACCACACCAATCCATATAAACCATTTTTTCAAATTTTGTTATTTCAACTGTCCTAATAAATTCAAAGAGTTCAATGGCACTACATAAACTGTTTCCGATTAATGAAGTACCTCATAGTATCTAATTTCGAATTTTCGCTCCAAATTTTTGTTCGATTTCTTTGAAATAGAATGCTTTGAATGGATTTTTTTCATTTTGCATATTTTAATGGTCCAAATCAATTCAAAGTGTTTAGTGACACCACACAAACTGATTAAAATGCCTCGGAATAATGAATTCAAAATTTTCGTATCAAATTTTTCATTCCACCCTATTCGACATGGTTCAAAAATGATTATTTTCTGGTATTTTCTGGTATTTTGGTAGTTCAAATGGATTCAAAGTGTTCAATGGCATCATATCAGTAGATTTCAATCAATAAAATATATCAAATTGTCCGATTTCAAATTTTCGCTCCAAATTTTTTTAGATTTCTTTGAAATATTCTATTTCTGTTTTGAATCGATTCTTGAGATCTTTTTTTTCATTTTGCATATTTTAATGGTTCAAATAAATTCAAAGTGCTCAGTGACACCACACAAACTGATTCCAATCATTAAAATGCCTCGGAATAATGAATTCAAAATTTTCATATGAAAAAAATTGAATTTTTCATTCCACAGTGGACTTCTGAGGAACTCGATTTTTTGGAGACCCCTGTCGCATTTTCGGCCATTTGATCGTGTGCCAATCGTGCGCTTGGGAAATTGCACCTTAAGCCGGCTTTAAGTTCAATAATTTAAATTTATTGTTATATTTCATAAAAAAATGAAGATAAAAATATATGAGATATCGCTTAACATTTTTTTCCCCGAAAAAATCACCCGAAGATCCCCGAAATGCCCCGAGGCTCTGAAGCCTCGATAACCCCGAACGCCCGACCGAACCCGAAAATGTCGGGGATTTTCGGGTTCGGTGTCGGTCGGAGCTCGGGTCGGGTACCCGAAAGTCACTTTTTTCGGCCATTTTTCACATTTTCGTAGTAAACATTTCAAACTAAACCAGAAAAATATCTTGAGTAACATAAAAATTATTAATTGTGATTCGTAAATTAAGAATAAAGTAAATGTAGATTTTAATAATTATATTTTGAATGACTTTTCTAACATTTTTTTTGTTGAAAAAACAGTTATTTTGGCACATTTTTTTCAAACGAGCTCCTCCTCTGAAGGAAATGAAATTTCGCATATGGTCCTCACCAAAAAAATCTTGTTTTGACTAGTACTAACTGGTGCTACCCCATTTTTGATTTCAAATAAAAATCGAAATTAATACACCCTAATAACAATACGGGTTTAACACTTACCCTTCGAAATAGAATGTTTTAATAATTTGTCAAGTAAATTTACCGAAAAATTTCGGATAAATTATTAATATCAACTTATTTATATCAATAAATTATTTCTCAAAAAGTTGAGGTAAATTTATTCCAATTTCTAGGGTACATTTGCCCGAAAACGATCATGTGTTCATTGGGATAAAATGTTTGAAACTGTCTAATTTCGAATTTTCGTATTTTTTTAAATTTTATTTGATCATGAGAGCACACTCAATTCGGTGATAGCAAAATATTTTTAATGTGATGGTGAAATGACATTCTACGCCATTTGGTTTGCATGTGACGGTAATTTCTATAAAATATAAAAATCCGTTGTCAGTAATATATTTTGAATTTGTCAGAGCACAACAATATGATTTGTAGTTCTGCACCTCTCGTTCCGGCACACAGTAATTCTCTAACATGATGGGCGAAGCAGAAGAAATGCAATCATAGTAGCCATGAGAATATTCGTGAGTTCTTCTTCACCTCTTCGTTTTCTTTTGCTTCTATCCTTCCATCTCTATGTAGCTATGGATATCAGAGCGAGAGATGAACATTACGCCAATCATGTTGACGCACTCTGATGAATGAGAATAATATATTTCGAATATTCTTGGCTGCAGCCGATCACAATTGTGTGTTTATAGAAAATTTGGGAATTTATGAAAAAAGTGTCAATAAAAAAAACAACAAAGAAATTCAATAAATAGACATATTCGAAGGTCTACTAAATGTGTTATAAAACAAATTATCGGCCAATATCCCATGAACTACATATGATACAAATCTCTCAATAATTGCGGCTCAACTGATTCTCAAGCAAGGAAAATTTGGTCAAAAATGACCCTTTTATCTAGAGGTAAAATTTTCCTTATTGGGAGGGTATTTTGAGGAAAAGCTTCAATAGCCAATGTTTCCTGTTAATTCAATGTTTCTCCTAAACAGATGTTCCACTATTGAAGGGTTTGACTGTACAAAACAAATCATAATGTCAATCTCATCGAAATTTTGTTGTTATTGAAGATTTTGAAGACAAAACTTGTCCAGTTTTCAGTCGATTAGAGCTATTTTTCAAAGTCATTAATAGTCACAGTTTTTTCTCATTTAAGTATCAGAAAACTTCAATGGTGGGGAACTTGGAAGTGGCAACGGCAAACTAAAGAATATATAAATTCACTAAAAATTCGCTATTCGCATAGGTTATGACGCTGGTCGAATAGGTTTTGGAACCCCCGTCAGATTTTTCATCAGATAGATAGTTTACACTAGATAGAATGAGTTTTGAAACGGCATAACTGTTGAAGTCGTATAGACGAAGATACAAACAAAATGACAAAACATGCAAGACAAAAACAAAAACAACGAAAGGAAGAATAAAAAACAATAATGAGCATTTTAAATTTACATCGAAAACTAAAAAAATAAATAGACAAAATAAATCACTAGATAAACACATAAAATATATTTATATATACAAATCGATTAAAACTCATAAAAATAAAGAAAAAAAAGGGCAAATACATGCAAATACACAATCACTCAATCATTCAAATTACAAAATACAAAAATTCAGTCATACAACGCACTCACTCAAAACAGACAGAATGTCAGTCATTCAACGCACTCATTCACTCAGACATACCACACCACCAAGCTACATTTAATCGCATGCTCGATTCACACAACCATGCGCACCATAATCATACAATTCTCTCACTCACTCACATTCAACAGACAAACCACAAAACAAAACACGAAACGAAACAACCATACCAACACTCATTCACACAGACAGATTGCAAAACAAACATTCAGTACAACCGAGACAGTCATTCGCCTTTCTCACTTTAACTCATGCAATCTTATGGCATTTTTGCCTATAAAAGGCCGAACTCAATGACAGTTCTGCCTATTCGATTTGCGACTCTCGAAGAGCAAACATCACTGACCGCTCAGCCGATTAAGTGAAACTGGCAAGACATTCATTGATTGCCCATCATGTGTTTATTGTTCGCGTCAACCGCACGTTAGCACACACATACATACAAACCGCACACCCGCGCATTTTACACACATACATACATACAATTCGCGCACCCGCACATTTTACACACATACATACATACAATTCGCGCATCCGCGCACTTTACACACATCCACACATACAATCCGCGCACCCGCGCATTTTACACCCATACATACATACAATTCGCGCACCCGCACATTTTACACACATACATACATACAATTCGCGCATCCGCGCACTTTACACACATCCACACATACAATCCGCGCATCCGCGCATTTTACAAACATACATACATATGATTCACGCATCCGCGCGTTTACACATACGAAAATTCACACAATCCGCGTATTGTTACACATACAATGACCGCGCTTCCGCGTATTTTACATACATACATCCATATATTCGCGCTTTCGCGTACAAACCGCGGATTTGACATACACACATACATTCATACATTCATACATTCAATACATTCGCGTTCGGGTACAAACCACGAATTTTCACACCCACATACACCCACATTTACCAACATATACCAACACACATATACATTCACACATTCACACGCACACATATACATTCACACATTCAAAGAATCACGTTCAAAAGCGACCTGGCACACTCACAAACTAAACATACAGTCCACAGTGCACATTCCGAAACATCCACGAAAAATAACATACACACATCTACCAATAAAACATACACACACACACACATACACATTCAAACCTTTCCTAAACCCGCTAACTCCAATAGGTCGCAAAAAACAATAACACTAGATCACACTATACAGGGTGTTTCAGAATTAAGTACAGATATTTTTTCCACAGATTCTCGACATCAAGCCGGGAAATATATCCCATGAAACCCATGGGCGCATGCCATTTTTTTGGGCAAGTGTCTTCAGCAAAATTGTTGGCATTGAGAAGAGCTCCAACTTTGCTGAAGACATCAAAGCAATATTCCCAGTGGTTTTGAAGTTATGGCATTGAAAATGAAGATACAATATTAAAAAAATTCAGATTTTATTGACGAACCACAATAAAGTCTAAATTTCCATGAAAAAAACTTCAGCTAGGGTGCTCAAAATTTGCATGTTGGTAAAAAATTATTTGAATTTTTTGATTTTGAAAAAAAAAATTGGGGTTAATAACACGTTTTTTCGATTAAAAATACAATTAATGTTTTTTTATATTTTCCAAATTTTCTCTATGAAAATCAAATTTTTTGCCTCATACGTTTTGCTAAAAGCCAAGTAGGCTTCAATATCTTTCGAATGAATCCGGTTCCACGCAATTCAAAAAAACGATATGGCCAGGAGAGCCTCAAAAGTGAACACTTGTTTATCGAAAAAAAAAATTCAAAATGCAAAAAAATTGGTTCATTTTCATTTGCGCCCATGGGTTTCATGGGATATATTTCCCGGCTTGATGTCGAGAATCTGTGGAAAAAATATCTGTACTTAATTCTGAAACACCCTGTATAGAATGGACAATGGAAAAAATTCTTTCAATTTGTTAGGGACTTTTGATTTGAGTGGAATCAAAAACCCCCTTTAATTTTTTTCTGAGACAAGTTTACACTAGAGCTGATCACGAATCGAACATATTCGTGTTCGTTCGAGTTCGTTCGATTTTTTTTTCGAACTCGAACGAACTCGAACACGTTTTTTGTGGCTTCGAACGAACACGAACTGATTTTTTTAATCGAACTGAATGCGAACATAAAAATGTTCGAAAACAACTCTAAAAAGCAAATTTATAAGAATGCGAGCAACTTGCTGGGAGTTTGTTGAATCGCTGCGATAGTCTCCCAGCAAGTCTCTTATGGCCGTTCACTGGGCTATGTGTAGCTCCAAATAACATTGGTGTTGCTCCGAGCATTCTCTGTGAATGGTGTGAGCGTCTTGCTGGGAGACTATCGCAACCATCCAGCTGAATTGACTAATGCCCAGTCTACACTAGGGTGCATCGATTTAAAAAAAAGGGAGTATCAAAATTGGCGCTCTATATGAACATGTTCGATAACATTTCGAATGACTTTTGAGACATGTTTATTACGGTAATCGACAATTCGGCGACATTCTTTGGGCACTTTTCCGGTTTGGCAAATAAAAAATTTCAAATTGTATAAGTAACGTACACTCTTTTCCAAATGAACTGATCTATTTGACATGTCCAAAACTGATAAATATGAACGAGGATTAATTGAAAATAACTTGACTTGTTCATGTATTTGTGAACGCATACAATGAAGTTTCTCCAGCTCAGTAGTGACAACAATGTTTCACAGCGTGTTGAATGTTGTCGTTGCTGAGCGACAATGATGCAAATCTCGAAGAGGACTGAATTGGTGCATGTCGCTTACAGACGACAACAATGCCAACACTTGGTGCCATTGAACACTTTGAATCCACTCGAACGATCAAAATACCAAAAAATTCAATTACGATTTTTGTACTGATTTTTTTTAAATCTTTACATTTCGCTCATTCAAAAGGTATTATAACATTCAGGGCTTCATTTTAAACTCACACAATTCATCGATATATGGGAAATGAATTTATTTCGATTTTTTACTGATTTTTTTTTCAAACGCGTTTGGCTTATGTTGAATCAGGGTGGAATGAAAAATTCGATTTTTTTATATGAAAATTTGTAATTCATTATTCCAAATATTATTAAAATTATTCCGAGGCTTGAATGATTAAAAATGAAAAAAATCGAAATAAATTCGTGTTACATATATGTCAATGGTAATGCCCGGATTACGTTGGAACTGGGTATGCGATGGGTGTTACCTCCGTAGTAACGGTTAGGACCGGGACTACTCCCGGGGTAAATTTCTACTGGGGTAAATTTTTACGCCCGGTATTGCCGTAAATTGAGTAAAATCAAGGGTAAACTCAACCATAAAGCACTTTTGTTCATTGGGATTTTTAGTTTGACATTTAATTTATCCGAATTTTTCGAGTAAATTTACCCAACAATTTCAGATAAATTTCACCCAATTTGTTGTAAAATATTTTATCCGAATTTTTCGGGTAAATTTACCCGATAATTTTGGGAAAGCAGATTTCCTGAAAATTTCGGATAAATTTTTCCAAACATTTCGGAAAAATCAGGATCCGAAAAATTCCGATTGAATGTGGTCAGGTGGCCCTTAGGAACTTATTCTTATCTTTAGAATTCGTATAAAATATGTGATTTTTTCATTTATTTTCTAACCTTTTTCAGGGTGTTTTTAAATGCATTTAATCTCATTCAAAATTGAAAAAAAATGGACTAAACCACGATAATTTCTTAATTTTTACTTTTAAAAAAAAAACTGATGTCGAACTCGACCCGAACACGGACGATATTAAGAATATCGAACTCGAACACGAACGAACACGAACAACACATTTTGAGCTTCAAACAAGTTGAACCGAATAAAATTGAATTCGAACGAACACGAACAGGAATGTTGGAACGTTATCGAGTTCGGTTCGTGATCAGCTCTAGTTTACACTAGATAGAATCGATTTTTTCTCGAACCCTCCAACGATTTTTGCTCGATTATGTTCATTTTTGGTGTTTTAGACTGAAGGTGTCAACGAATCACAGATTCCTGGTTCGAATTCGTTGGTTTGTCTTGAAATCGTTTGAAAAACGAACCAAACGAATTTGAACCAAGATCATTCGGTTTAGTTCGTTGATACCTTTAGCGAATAACATTCAGCCTAGTTCTTATCTCTGTAGTAATAATCCCCTTAGATATCAAGTATTATTGTACAAACCTATGGTAACGATAGTTTTCTAGTTGAGTGTCAGTCGCGAAGCGAAGTTTTTTCGGTGATTCTAAGCTCGAAGATCTGGTTAGTGAGGTACGCGGTATGGTGCTATCACGATTTTTCAAAGAACTTTTTGGTCCAACTGTGATTACGTTGATATTTTTAATGCCTTGCTGAAGATGGGCTTTAAGCAGAGCTCTTGAACCACGTCGTTCGGTCCGCTCTTTCGTACGATATTCTCTAGCTTGCTCGTTTTCACCTAACAACCAATAAGTAACCTGATTTCCTTTGCCTTTTATTTGAATTTCACCACGTTCCTTAAATCAAATGATTGATTGACTTTTTTATTTATTTCATTTGAAATCACATAAGAAAAAGAATGTCAAATTATTCTCTTACCACAGACTCGTATCCTCCTAGCTTATCTAAAAGTTGTTTGCACGTGCTGCTGCAATGAACTTTTAATGGTTCTCCGGATGATTCCATGCGTGATGCTGTATTTACGGTGTCACCAAATAAACAGTATCTTGGCATTTTAAGTCCGACAACTCCTGAACATACTGGGCCTGAATGAATACCGATTCGTAGCAATAGTTTATCACTTGGCCGATGTCGAATTTTAAATTCTCGTACAGCTTTCAATAAGTCCAATGACATGGAGGCAATTTCTGCTGCATGCATGATGCCGTTTCGGATTGGCAGCCCTGATACCTTTATTGAGATCGTATCGTGAATCAAATCACAATCATTTTCATCTCGAGCTTAATTGCACTTTAGAAACATTTACTGGAAACATGTATGAAAATGTTTCCAGTAAATGTTCCCAGTTGTAAAAATGTATGAAAATGTTTCAGAAAATCTTCATACATTTTTACAACTGGAAACATTTTCATAGTACATGTTTCCAGAAAATGTATCAAGTGTAACTGCCCCTTTATGATTGAACTTACCACCATGTAAGCATCACCGATCGTCTCTACTTTGTACACATCAAAATTTCCAATAATCGAATCGAAGCATGTGTACAGATCATTTAGAAAATCTACAACTTGCAGTGGGGTGCTTTCTACGCACATAGCTGTAAATCCAACTATATCGCTAAAGTAAATCGTTACCTGCACCAAATTACAAATAAAAAAAATTCAATCTGTGTTTAAAATAAATTGGAAATGATGACATGAAAATATCGTGAATAACGCAAATTCCGACCCATTTTTAATAAGTTAATCCTGATTCTACCTGTACAATTTTACAATTTCAGAACTACTCGATACCGGTTCATTTCCAAAACTTTACGTGATTTCAAACACGTCACCAAGTATGTGAATGGAACATTTCCGAATTTGATTTAAAAAATGCATATAAAAATGAGATTATTATTTCCATGGTAGTAAATTTTGCATTTTTATTACGTTTGTTCAGTGCATAAAAACTAAACAAATTTTGTCGTTAGACTTTGTAATTTTCAGGGTAGTTATGTTTTGGCTCTTTTTTCGGAACCACCAAAAATATGTATTACGGGGTTTTAAACTGTTTATGTAAATAAAATGCAACATTCACACCTCTGATTACACTGTTGTAGTTTTTGAGACCAAAAAAAGTACAAAGATATGAGAATGCTATTCCGACTGGAATTGGTCTTCTAA
Organism: Aphidoletes aphidimyza; assembly: GCA_030463065.1. NCBI lineage: Eukaryota > Metazoa > Arthropoda > Insecta > Diptera > Cecidomyiidae > Aphidoletes > Aphidoletes aphidimyza. The sequence continues at coordinate 22,095,537 of CM059997.1, read as the reverse complement.
ATCCAACGGCGGCATCCAAAATCGGAAACTGTCAAACGTACTACATCGAAAATACTGTGCTCTACAAAATAATTATATAAAATAGTTTTTTTTATCAAAATAAAATAATAAAATTGTTTGAAAACAAAGATTTATTACTCTTCTATTGGAAAATATAGAAGTTCGTATAATTTTGCTTAAAAAAAAAAACTAATTCAAAATCAAACTATTTACATTTCACTGTTGTTGCATTACATAATACATAATGTCAAACTTGCATTGTTGTGCTGTAAAAAAATGTGAAGGCAAAATATACAACGGATTAAATATTAATTGTATGTTTTGTTTTAAACCAATCTACATCGAATGCATGTCACATAGAACACTAATAAATCCTGTGAAAGAAATTCTACAACGATTTGGCCTACTTCTCCAAGACAGAGGAAAATCGAATTTTATTGAGGATAAAACCAAAATTGCCAATTTCAAAACTTCATTCGATGTCGATTCACCGTTTTCGGTAGTTTGTGAACTATGTAAAGACGAATTCAAACAAATAAAACAATACGAAAACGAAAATGATAACTCTAAACGTGATCCTTTAAACTTGGGAATGGTGATGAATAATACAATGAATTTGAGTGCATTAAATAAACCATCCAGTGAAAATGAAATTTTTTCAATTCATGTTTCAAAATTCGATGAAAAAACAACAACTGAAGACATTGTAAAACGCATAAAAAGTGGTACGGAGCTCGATTCAGATCTATTCCATGTCAGCAAACTATCAAGTCGAAAAAATAAAATAAAAAAGTACACAAGTTTCAAGATTTTAACATTCAGCAAATCTGTATATGACCAAATCATGGATAAACAATTATGGGAGAATGATTTTACAGCTAGAAAGTTTGTGACACAACAAATTAAACCAAAAAATCAAAACTCACAAAAGAAAAAAGTAAATCAAAACAATAAAAGAGCTCAGAATTCGAATAAACAGTTTACAAATAAAAAGCTGAATCAAAATAATGGTACTCGATTTGACCATCGAAATTTCAATAACTACCGAAACTATAACCGTTTTCACCATAATAATAATTTTCCCAGGCAGAATAATTATCGAAATATAAACCGTTTCAATCGTTCAAATCATTATGTACCATATACGCCGATATTTAGACACAATTATCAAGATCATCAAAATTTTCCCTATCATTATATGAACACCGACCAGTTCATTCGGCCGCAATTCCAGCCACAATACCAGCAACAATTTCAACAGCATTTTCAATTACCACTTCAACCACCAATCCAGAACCAGTGGCAACCACAATATCATCCAACATATCAAAGACAACCATTTCACCACCAGTTTACTCAATAAACAACAAAACAGATGCAATTGAGGTTTTGGAATATATGATGCTACTAGAAATGAAAAATTTAGATGAGGTGCCGATCAATGATTCAACAATTGACATATTTATAGATAAAATAAATTCACTTCAGATGCAAGTGAATGAAATCCAGAAAGATACCGCAAAACCAACAACGAAATTAACAGCTAAGAGTTCATATTGCAGTGGCCTAGACAGTTTCAATAAGATTTATTGCCACAATGTTAATGGGCTTCGTACCAAATTACCAGCATTTTTTGCTAATATATTAATTTCTCCTTTTAAGGTTTACATGTTATGTGAAACTAACCTTGATGACACAATTCCATCATCAAATGTATTCCCGAATGATTTTAATGTATACAGATGTGATAGGTCGAGCCTTACTGAGAGTAATCAATCAAAAAAGAAGAAAACAGGCGGCGGTGTTTTGATTGCGGTTCATGAATCATTAAATTCTCACCTAATAGGAAATGGTGAAACATTTGGTACAGAATTAATTTGTGTACAGGTGAACCTTGGCGATTTTAATTTATTCTTAATAGAATCATACATTAGACCAGACTCACCATTGGCAGTATACCAAGCAAATATGGATGCAATAAAATCATTCACATCTACAGCCAAAGCGAGTGATACAATTATAAATTCTGGTGACTTCAACCTAAGCGATCTATTGTGGCTAACTGATGATGTTGATGATCCACAAATCGCTTTCCCATTAAATGCTACCACCAGGAAGGAAATCACAATTGTTGATTCGTGCCATGAGCTTGGTTTACATCAAATCAATAAAAATTTCAACATAAACAACCGACTGTTGGATTTGGTTTGGACAAACGACACCAATTTAATAAAATGTGATGTATGTATTGATCAATTATTGAAAATTGAAGTCCACCACCCAGCCATTGAACTAACAATATTAAAATGCATTAAGAAAAATGATAGAGTTGAAAATGTCAAAACATTCCTTGATTTTCAATCAGCAAACTATGCAGATATCAATGAATCGCTTACATGCATAGATTGGAATGCCACACTTCAAATCTCAAAAATATCCTTTAATGATAAAATAAACAAGTTTTATGAACAGATTAATGCAGTTATTAAGAAACATATTCAGGTTAAGGTGCTCAAATCTTCAACACACCCTAAATGGTTCACTCCACAACTCATTAATTTGAAAAATAGGCTGAATAAATTGCGATCCAGGAGAAAATGGTCAACGGAGGCAAACAAAGAATTTTTAATTAAGCGGACTGAATATAATCGAAGTGTCAGAAAGTCATATAACGATTATACCATTGAAATGGAACAAATGATAACTGATGAGCCATTAAACTTTTACAAACACGTAAAATACTTGAACAAATCAAATGATAAATTACCAAATACCATGGAATATAATGGACAGAAATCCAACAACGAATCGGAAATCGCTAATTTATTTGCTCAATTCTTCTCTACTGCCTACTCTAGATATAATCCAGATGCAGTGCGTACGTTTGAATCCAATAACAAACACAGAAACGAATTGATTAATCTATGCAGTAACATTCCAAAAGTTGATATAACTGAAGAAACAGTGACGCAAGCAATCAACAACCTACCAAATAACTTGGTTTCAGGCCCGGATGGAATCCCGAACTTATTCATAAAAAATTGTGTAGAATCATTAGTGAAACCTATCACACTGATTCTCAGTGAATCCATGAAAACGGCGCAAGTACCACAATGTTGGAAAACATCGTTTGTAAGGCCAATATTCAAAAGTGGATCAAGAAATGATATTAGTAATTACAGAGGAGTGGCACTCCAATGCGTAACAGCAAAAATATTGGATTCAATATTAACAGGTCATTTGAATTTTCACATTAAGAACATCATTAATGATAGTCAGCACGGTTTCATAAAAGGAAGATCTACAATTACGAATCTAGTTGAATTTGCATCGTCCACATTGAACAACTTGTCGACAAATACACAAACTGATGCAATCTATATTGATCTAGCAAAGGCTTTTGATTCCGTAAATACTGATCTACTGATCCACAAACTCAATGTCATGGGCCTGAACCACGAGATTCTAAGATGGATTAAATCCTATCTAAATGGCAGAAAGCAAATAGTAAAAATCGATAATACGAAGTCAATCCCAATTGACGTTACCTCTGGTACAGGTCAGGGCTACCCAATTGGAGCCACATTGTTTTTATTATTTATCATAGAATTACCATATTATGTTGAAGATTCTACATTACTTTCATTTGCAGATGATGCTAGACTGTCCAAACATATTGAGTCTGAGAACGATTGCCTGAAATTGCAAAATGACTTAGAAAACATTTCTATCTTTTTCAGTCGTAATGATCTTAGATTGAATGTTAAGAAGACCAAATTGATGAGGTTTCACCGAATGGGTACAATGATTGATCATAACTATATCATTGGAAACGAAATCATCCAGAGAGTCAACGAAATCAAAGACTTAGGAGTTATTCTTGATAGTCAACTCAATTTCAAATCACACATTGAATACATCATAGCAAAAGCCAAATCAAGACTAGCTTGGATCAAAAGATTTGGTCGTGATTTCAAGGATCCGTGGACCATTCGATTACTCTTTTACACATATGTATTACCAATACTTGAATATGGTTCACAAGTTTGGAACCCCTACATGAAGGGTCAGACCAGAAGAATCGAATCAATCCAGAAACAATTTTTACTTTATGCTCTTCGAAAATTAAAATGGCCAAATAGATTCCACCTACCAATGTATGAAGATAGGCTGATGCTACTTCAGTTGATAACTTTGGAAGAACGTAGAATGGTGGCCCAAGTGATTTTTATTCACAAATTGATCATTGGTGAAATATCATCTAGTCATTTACTGAAATATATCGTATTTCGTTTACCTCATTACCAAACTCGCAGTAATAATCTATTAATAGTACCATTGGAAAAGTGTAATTATAGAAAATATCAGCCAATGAATTTTATGCTTGATACATTTAATGAATTTTCTGATAAAAAGATTCCCAATTGTGATATATATTTAGTGGATTTCAATGTGAGCACAGATACTATAAAAAAGAGATTAATCGAATATTTTAAAACTTCAAGAAAATAAATGTAATAATCAATTTTGAAATCAGTTAATCGCAGCGTTTTGCTCCGTAACCGTTAGGGTTGGCAAATAGGTTAACTGATCGGTGCTATCAAACATTGGTTATAAATAAATTTGTACAAATTTTATACAGATTTTTGTAAATTTATAATAAACCACCTCTGGCGAAGAAACGCTGTATGGTGCAGACCATTAACATTAACATTAAAATGCTCTAGGACGTCAAATTTTGTATGGAAATATATATTGGGAATGAAACATTGTGTAGTTCACATAGCTAAATCTCGAAAACGGTAGGGAATTCGACTTTACTGTCTTCAGAAAAGTTATAGATCTTGACTTGATAAAAAATTTCCCCGAGGGGGTTGACCCCGAAAATTTACTCAAAAATGACCCAAAATATCCAAATCGAGAAAAATCGAATATTTCAAAAATTTGACGTCCTAGAGCATTTTGGATGCCGCCGTTGGATTTAGAAGACCAATTCCAGTCGGAATAGCATTCTCATATCTTTGTACTTTTTTTCGACTACAACAGTGTTATTAATCTTCACTTGGCTCTGAAGTATTCTTAGTTTATATAATTTAATCGAATGTGTACATATAAATTGGTTTGGTTCTGCAACGAATTTTGTGCAAACTGTTGCTACAAAATGCATGAAAAATTAGGCGTACGTAAGACAGATTTTTTTTTCATTAGGTTGGAATATAGCTCGGAATTGTGAATAAACGATGATACACATATATAATTGCAATTACCAAGTCATATGTTTCAGCCTCGACTTTATTGCCTTTCTTCAGCTGTTCAGCGACCGGTCGCGGCAGCATTTCAAGGAGTAGGGCTTCAGTTTTCTTTTTTTCTTCTTGCAATTGATCTGTTCGTTCATCAACTAACTGTTCTAAGTTGTTAGCATATTTTTCCATCATAGCCATCATATTATCAAATATATTTGGACGCATACCCTTACGCAAGGGCCGTAGCTTAGATCGAATCGCTTTAAAGTCTGGACGATCTTCGGGCTTCTCTGCCCAACAATCTTTCAAGCATTCACGAACACAGTCAAAAGATGAATCAAGTGGTTCTAATGGAGGTCTTAAAAAGTAATTTAATTTAATTTAATTGTAAGGTAACAACTTGGATTTTTCATGGTTTTAATAGGGACATATCTTACCGAAACGGTTCAGACGAATCGTTGGGCTGAAGCACCTTTCTCAAACAGTCCATAACACTAATACCAGTATTTCCAAACGGGCCGTGTCTTGTATGGATTTCGTATAAAATTATACCAAATGAATAAACATCTCCTTTTGGTGTTCCAATATTCGCTGATCCAGATCGCAAGAGTTCGGGCGCCCGATAAAGCAATTCTAAAATGTGGAATATAGGAACTTGTTAGCATCAAGTGTTCGTCAAATACTTGAAACACTATTTGAAGCTTACACACACAAAAAAGCCTAAATTGCGGCCTGTTTATGTGTGTGTGTAGCAGTCAATCAAATGGTTGAAAGTGATTTTGTTGAATTATTCGTTTTATTGAGAAGCCCCCAGAGTTGTTCATGAGATAAAATTGTATAGGGCTCCAAAATTAAAATTATTGGGGGAGAGTCGCTATTGAATTCAGTGTGAAACAAGTTTTTGGATAAATTGCATTTTAATCTTTTGCGGACAACGAACAAACCAGTGAAAGAACGAAAAACATTAAAAATATAAAAAGCACTCATACGGTTGCCATACTTTTCCGCATCAATTATAGTTCGTTGAAGTTTGTTTTTTATCGGTCTTCATTCTCTGTTTTTTTATTTGAAACATGTCAAATTTGATGTTCGTAAATGTCATCTTCGAAAATTGCATCTCGACTATTCCATACCCGATCGTGCAAATTCACATAGACCATTTCGGATTTGAAAAATTTATATATGGTTCGATTAGTTTAGGTCTAACTAAGAAAAACCCGGGGTCGGTTGGTCGAAATTTTCAACATTTTGCAAAAGTAAGGGTAAATTTTGACGATCGATATCTCAACCATTTCGAAAGGTAAAAAGACCACATGGATCTCGTTTGAAAGGTATTGAGACCTACTTTATTTTGTATTTTTATTATTTTTGAAAAAAGTTATTTTTGACATAGAAATCGACTTTTTTATCTCGGAAACACGTATGCAAATTTTTCTCAAGCCCTTTCATCTGGCTGTATCAAAAATATGGATACTTTTATACCCATCCCAATATTTAGGTTTGAATGCAGGAGTGTCTGTGTTTCATTTTTTTCACTTTTACGTTATACATCAAAATGTCTTAGGCTTAACGACTACTGAATGACTCCGAACCACTCTACAATAATTCAGATGTACTGTAAAAGTACTCTGAGGTACTCTGCGGTATTCCAAATGTATTGTGACGTTTCACAGATATAAATTTTTCACAAAAATAAGACCCGAGTTCAGTCCTTACTGCGTGAATTCTTTTTTTTTAATTCACCCTACATTTTTTTTTTTTTAAATCCAAATCCAATAAAATTATTGATATCAATTGCTTATCGACAAACTAAAATGAAAAAAATACTCATTTTTGAGCGTCACAAAATTGCTATCAATAATTTTGCTACATTTATATTAAAAAAAATATATAGCGTGACTTAAAAAAAAGAAATAACGCAGTAAGGATTGAACTCGGGTCTTATTTTTGTGAAGAATTTATATCACAATACGTTTGGAATACCGCAGAGTACCTCAGAGTACTTTTGCAGTACATCTGAATTATTGTAGAGTGGTTCGGTACCATATTCAGTAGTCGTTAAGCGTAGAAAATGTCCCAAACTGGGTGGGAAAATCTACACCTTTTTTTGAAAAAAATGTAATTTATGTAGACTATGTAGAGAATACATATTCTACATCGATTTTGTAGATTATTCCAAAAACTAATCTAATAAAACTTAAATCATACATTAAGAGAACTCATGAAAATTAATGTCGAAATTCTTTTGAAAGATATGATTTTTATGTATATTTTCGATTAATAACTACCAAATATGGGTCTTAATTTCAAGTTACACTAGATTTGGGCCAATTTCTCACTGAATATGGGCTTGGTCCGAATTTGCTTCTACTTCCAGTGTATGATAATTATCCTAATTTACGGATTCTTTTTTTGGATTTATGCCGTGAGAAACAAATCCTGCAGATATGTAAAACTTAAACCTCTATTTCGCGTTTTGAAGTATCTAAAGGATGATTTTGGCCTGAAAACCCTCCAAAAAATAGTTAAAATCCTTAGAACCGAATATTTTACTTGGGAAATAAAATCCATTGTTTAAAAATGTCAAATTTTTCGAATCCGTATTTTTTTTCAAATTTTTAATTTAATTCATACCTATAACTAAACAACTGCTCAAGATAGAATCATACAATTTGCAGCAAATGAAAGCCTTAATATGTTTTTTATGTCATTGTTTTATTAGATTGCTGTTCGAAGTGCGACACGTTTCAAGTGCGTTTCAGCTTCGATTATCTAAACCCGCCAAAAGGCGGAGTGTTATTTCAGTCTACCCCACAATGTAAGAGCTAGCTCGATGAACATTTATTTGACAGAATCTGTTCGTTTAGTTTCTTTGTGATGAGTGTCCATTATAATTCTATCAAGTTTTTGATATTTTGAATGATTTCTCATCTTTTTGTCAAATATCTCAGACAAAAGTCAATACTCTACAAAATATGTATAAACACGACAAATTTTATGTAATTTACTACCATGTAATCTACATTTACAAAATGTAGATTACATACAAAAGTAATCTACATGTCCACACAGGTCCCAAAGTAAATATTTTCGCGTTCTGGAGGTCAATACCTTTCCAACGGTGTATAATTAGCATATTTTGACATATTCTATACATAACTATCAACATTTCCATCAAATTTCCATCAAATGTTGATAGTTATGTAAAGAATATGTCAGAATATGCTAATTATACACCGTTGGAAAGGTATTGCCCCCAGAACGCGAAAATATTTACTTAGAGCGGAGCGCGCTCCCCGCTCGCTCGATCAAATCCATGGATACATTTCATTTAAATATAAGTTAGATGTGTTCTCTGATAAAGGTGGCAACGGACAAAAATGTGTCCGTCCGTCCATCCGAAAGTGGCATTTAAATTTTCAGTTGTCCGTCCTAGAGTTGGCAGTCGGACACGGACGTCCGAGCAAAATGCCTTTCGGACGTTGTCTGTTCGAGTAGATCATCTGGCTCGGTCATCCGAGTACTCGGACGTGGCCGAAAGCAGGGTGTCCGTCCAGTTCGGACGCGTCCGAATAGTTCGGACCGCTCGGACATCCCGAAAATGTCTTAATTATTATTTGTTAAAATTTATTATAAATGGTTGACTTTTTTATATTGATCTATATTATACCTCATGATTTCCCATTTAAAATTTTCATACGAAAAATATCGAATGTTTCAGCCCACCCTAATCCATACAAATTCCGATTTTTCTTCGTTTTGATATTTTAATGGCTCTAATGGATTCAATAAGCTCAATAGCATCACACAATCTAATTACAATCATGGAAATGCCTCGGAATGATCAACTTCAAATATTCATTAAAAAAAAATAAAAACACTCATTCCTCAATTGAAATATTTTTGTTGCAAAAAAAAGATTTGTTGATATTTTAATAGCTTTGATGAATTCGAACATTTCAGTGACACCATACAAACTGATTCCGATCTATGGCTTTTATTGAATAGGATGGTCAGAAACATTTGATTTTTTTCATTTGAAAATTATTATGAAAAAGAGGCATAAGACTTGTGTTGGAAATTCAACTTGTATTATTTGTATGCAATTTTCAGGAATTTGAATTTTCGTGTTCGTGTTAACCCGATTTTTTCAACTTTGAACGAATAGTGCTCGGCCATTTGGTAACGGATTTTCATATTGTGAGTATATTCTGCCAGCACTATTCGAGCACTAATTCTGTGGCACTAATTCTGTGGGGGGGGGGGGGGGGCATGTACAAAATAAACAGTATATTCATTTTATAAATAACTTAAATAGTATAATATGTGCTAAGATTGGTGCTTGATTCGAAAAAAAAACTAAGAGTGTCCTCTCCATTTTGTCCATGACTTTATACATCATGCAATTGTATCAAGATTTACTACTTACTTCGGGAATATATTTTATTTTTGAACTCACTTTGGCATTTGGCAGCCATCGTTTGGAGGTTTGGCGGATCTTCGGCACCTTTTTTGAATGCTTGTAATCCAAAATCGCTAAGTTTAACAACCCATCGAGAATCTATAAGACAATTCGATGTACATAATGAACCATGATATTTTAAAAGCGACTCATGTAAGTAAATCATTCCTCGAATAATATCGGCTATGAGAGAAGCAATAAACATATTGTCCAGTTTAACATCTTCATTTTCGAGAACATCCTATAAAAAAGAGTAAATGCTATAAAATATGTAATATGCTCACAAAGAAGAATTTGAGTGACACTACTCCTAATGTTAGAGTAATCGGCAAGTTTACTCCTTTCTCTATTTCGTTTATCCTGATTTCAGTACTGTGATACATATTACTCACACATTTGCATAGCCAACACCGATCTGAGATGCGCGCTCAGTGTATGTTGTTGTGTGTTAAGAACTTAAGGAGAAGTTATGAACTGAAAAGGAGAAATGTGTTTCATTACACTGACATTGGAGTAAACGAAATAAAAAAACAGAGTAAACGAGCCGATTACTCTAACCTTAAAGGTACTGTCACTCAATTTCTTCTTTGTGTGTGTGTAAAATAATCTTGGATGTTCACTAGGGTGGGTCGAATTGTAAGCAAAAAAATTCGATGTTCATTTTATCATAGCGGGATTCTACGGACCATAATAAGAAACTTTCGCCAAGAGACTAGGCCAAGAGACTTTTAGCTTTATCTCGAATTTCGATCCCGCGAAATTTTTAGTTAGGAATTTTTTGGTAAAAATCGATATATGGCCTAGAATCAGTATTAAAACGCCAAAAAATAATTTTTTTATGTGTATATGGGTGGTTTTTGGGGTACACGAATCCATTTATGACGTTTATTTTTATTTCTGACGGTCGCCAGAGTGCGCTTCCCTACAATTTTTGGGTTTTTTATCGATTTTAACCAAAAAATTCCTACCTAAAAATTTCGTGGGCTCGAAATTCGAGATAGAGCTATGGTCTCTGGCAAAAGTTTCTTATTATAGTCCGTAGAATCCCGCTATGATAGAATGAACAGTGCAAAATAATTCGACCCACCCTAATGTTCACATATTGGAGTCATTGAGTATAAATCACCTTTAGGCTTCCACGTGTACAATATTCTGTCAGAATACAAATATTTGGTGGATCTATACAAGCGCCAATAAAGGCACATATATTATCATGTCTTAGGTCCCGAATCTAGGAATTTCATAAAAAACGCATACAAAAGTTAAACTACTGAAAAACAGAGGCCTTTTGTCCTGGGCCACAAGGACAGATGCTAAATTTGAGCTACCAAAAACTGTATCGAAACATTACATGAGAAATAACACTTGAAACGCTGAAGTTTTTCGGCCCCATTTCAGAAGGGGTCAGTGCTGCATTAGTGTCAATTGTTCCGTTATAGTCTATTAATTTGCCACATATATTTGTCGAAAAATCAGATGTTCGAGTTTTTGAACATGATACCAGATTTTCAAAATTGTATTTTTAAGATTTTGAAATTCGAATTGGGAGAAACCCGAAAGCTTTTATATTGTGCCAACAGTGCTAATCTACAATAATCTGCTAATCTATCTCGATTCATTATCTTTAAAAATTAGATCAGAATTTCTGGATGAAAGATTCGTGTTGTTTTTCAAACACCATTTCCATTGTGTGGCTGAGAATAAAAATGGGTTTGGCCGAAACTCCGCATTTGAATACGTGTGATTTTTGAGTGAATGATCAAAGATAAGAATTTCATATATGAAATGGTCGAAAATATTTTGAAGTCATTGGTCCATTATCTCTCAATAGGAATGAGCGAAAAAATTTCTTGGGGGGGTAACGAAAAATTCAATTCTATCTAGTGTGAACCGAGTCTGAGAACCTAAAAAAAAGGTCATCACTTTTGAAAATCGATTATATCTAGTGTAAAGCCTTTTCAAAATCTCAGAGGGGTAAAAAAAGTATCTATATAGATTATAAGATGAAAAACCTCTGAACGAGGTATAAACAGAGTGGCGCACTTATAGATCCTGCCCACAAAATGACTGATATAAAATTTTACGTGGCGCTTGTGAAATATATCAAATAAAAAACCTCTCAACGAGGTAAAAATCGAGTGACAAAATACAAAACACAAAATTTGTGATATGAAATTTGTGCCGAAAAAAAGTCATTTGAATTTTGTAAACAATTTTTCAGTGCATTTGTTCATTCGGTGCGTTGCGATGTGTTTTTGACAGCCAATGAGAATGTAAACAAAACACAATTTCAGCAACGCTCCGAACGCACTAATGCACTGAAAAATTGTTTGCAAAATTCAAACGACTTTTTTTTCGGCACAAATTTCATATCACAAATTTTGTGTTTTGTATTTTGTCACTCGATTTTTACCTCGTTGAGAGGTTTTTTATTTGATATCATAGATTTTGGCAATGCATACAATTTCAATGTGCGCACACATCGAAATTATATTAAATGAGACCACAAACTGAATATTGACAATGAATGTCTTGCATTTCCGAATTTTGCTTAATATGAACAACGTGAATATATAAGTATATGTATCGTGTTTTTTTTTTTTTTTTTTTTGTTTGACCACCCTGTAACTCAAGAACGGGTAGACCGATTTCGTTCAAAATTTTGGAGGATCCATAAAATCGACCTGCACCACGTGAATTTTGGGGACGGTACCCCTTCGGGTACCTCCCATACAAATTTTCCCCCCTTTTTGGACCTTGTTTTGAATGACAATATCTCGAGAACGGCGAAGTCGATTCCGTTCAAATTCTCACAGGTGACGTAACTTGAGGTCCCCTCTCAATAAATAGGTTAGGTCGAAGAGTTGTCCACACCCGTTTGAGCTGTATGAGGATCTAAAAATGTGATTTTTTTTGCATAAAAATGCCAATAAATCGAGAACAGCTATATAGATTGGATCCAAATTTGGCATGAGGAGTTATATTTTGCTCCTCTCCAAGTTTGTTCTCACAACCCCATAGATGCGAGACTTCCTTCGGGTACCTCCCATACAAAATGACACTTTTTGCACGGTGGGCCAAAAGTACCATTCACAAGGTCGCTAGGGTATCAAGCGATATGTTTTTGGATCAGGCTAAACATATGCTACATTCCTGTGGAGTTTAATCAAAATCATAGGACTGTGAGCCGTACGGTGAAGGTTCAAATACCAGGGCATACGCTCCAACGAACCCATTGACACGAACGGAGATCCCCCATACAAATGTTCATCCCTCTTTGGACCTTGTTTTGAATGATAAAGTCCCGAGAACGATGAAATCCATTCTGTTCAAATTCTCACAGGTGACGTAACTTGAGGTCCCCTCTCAATAAATAGTTTAGGTCGAAGAGATGTCCACACCCGTTTGAGCTGTATGAGGCTCTGAAAACGTGATTTTTTTTGCATAAAAATGCCAATATAACGAGAACGGCTATATAGATTGGGTCCAAATTTGGCATCGGAAGTTAATTTTCGCCCCTCTCCAAGTTTGTTCTCACAACCCCATCGCTATGGGTATCAAGCGATATATTTTTGGATCAGGCTAAACAAATGCTACATTCCTGTGGAGTTTAATCAAAATCATAGGACTGTGAGCCGTACGGTGAAGGTTCAAATACCAGGGCATACGGTCCAACGAACCCATTGACCCGAACGGAGATCCTCCATACAAATGTTCATCCCTCTTTGGAGCTTGTTTTGAATGACAAAGTTTCGAGAACGGTGAAGTCGATTCCGTTCAAATTCTCACAGGTGACGCAGCTTGGGCCCCCTTCAAGAAACCGTTTTGGGATCCAAGATATCCCCACCCGTTCGAGCTGTATGAGGCTCTGAAATTTTGATTTATTTTGGAGGAAAGAATGAAGCACGCCGGCCGAAGCGAAGCGGAGGCCGGCTACATACCGAGCAAACTATTGATCAGATACTAATTACAGCCTATGCTTATATGACAATATTCCGTGAACTGCTAAGTCCACTTCATTCAAATATTCGTGAATAGAGATCGTTCATATTAAGCTCTCGTGACATTTATGCTCAAATGGCAGTGTATTTGCTATTATTTTGCATTGTACGAGTGAAAATTTATTGAAAATACTGATTAGTTTGGATGAAAATTTAATTTGGCTCTCTTTAATTTGCTGTAAAAATCAAATTAAATATTATTACAAGTATTTGATCCCCGAAATTAGTGCATATGTGCCAAAAAATGCATTTTTCGGTGTTTTTATGGTGAATTTTGAATAAATATTTCAATATCTCGAAAAAACGAATTTTGTGGGATATATGCGATATGGCTTATTTTAGACCAGGGTTAGGGCCAATAACTCTGAAAATATGAATCAAAAGTCTCGGGCCATTTTCGAGCAAATGGCCAAAAAGTGGAGAAAAAATCGTCAAAAAGTTGCGGTTTTTCAGTTTTTGGCCAAGAATGGCCTACCAAGTTGAAAATTTAAAATTCAAGTGGGTGTCATTTGGAAGCTTATCTCAATACCTTTCCAACGATATGCGTATGTCTGAGAAATATCAAGTGGTTCGGCCACAGTGGTGGTCACTTTTTGGCCTTTAGAGCCCGGCCACGGCCATGATGGCGGCCAAATCAAAAACTTCCAGAACAAAAGTTGCTTAGTTTTTCGTGTACGACAATCCCTGAAAGTTTGAAAAAAATCGGGAGATGGTACGAACATACATACCCAAAAAATATTATAAATTGATAGATGGAGGCGCCACGAATAAAATTCAAATGACCATAACTTTTCAACGTATGGTCCGATTTTAATGGTTGGGGTGTTGTTGGATTCGTATTAACGCGTAGAATCATCATAAAATATCAGGTTCAAAAATATTTAATCTATTTTTACCCGGGTTATGCCCGAAAAACTGAAAATTAGTCGGAATTTCCCCACCACGATATCTCCACTTGTGGTTGGTAAAATTTCGAGTAAGTATACTTTTTTTGCGCTAATTTTCAAAGACCTTTCAGATGGTATATGACACAAATCGCTCGGACTCATAGATACAAAGTTCGAAACTTGCTGTATATATACTGAGTAGACTTTTCGCACTAGAGGTGCTTTCGTCACTCGTGTGGACTGCCGTCCACTGTGATATTGTCGTTCCACAGTCCTCAAATAATTCAACAATTTGTCCATGCCATATTACAATGAATGTGAACTAGAGTGCGCCAGTGCGAGTCCCGAACGTTTTCACTTTCATTATCTTTGAATAACACTGGAATAATTGGATTGCAGGCTCACCGTAAGTGTGTGTCATAGCCTAACTTTAATCGAATTGATAGAAAAACACCTCGCTCGCACTGGTTCGAGCATCGCCATTTTTTTTGGTCGACTCCCTAGGGGAACATTTTCGTCACGTCAAGACCTCAAAGTTATAGGTCTTGACGTGACAAAAAATATCCCCCAAGGGAGTCGACCAAAACGGTTGGGAATTTTGTTGTACTATCTTGAGCAAAATTGTAGGTCTTGATGAAAAATTCTTCCCTTTACCCGTCCCCCCTTGGGACTTGACCCAAAAAAGTCACCCCTAGAGGATAAAAAAAAAACAAAAATGGTAACGTTTGAGGTCCCCCATCCTCGGGGATTGATTTTTTGGGGTCGATCTCTTGAGATAAATTTTTTGTCACGTCAAGATCTACAACTTTACTGCAGACAGTAAAATCATATTCCCTACCATTCACGAGATATTGTTGTGTGTATGAGTCACATATTGAAAATATTCGTCTCTTGACATTTCGGTCAAGAAGACTGTCAAGATGCGATTTTTCAGCCCTGATATGCATGAACGAATTATAGCTGAGACTTTACTTTTAATGAAGAATGCAATGGAAATAACCTAACCATTTAACGTGAAAAGGGTGAAAATCGTAAATTTCATCAAAAATTAGTTTTGGGAGTGCTGAAATAATAACTGAAAGTGGTTTGAGACAGGCTATCAACTGAAAACATAAAATTGGAAAATTTGTATGACGTGTTTTTTGCAATTCCTCTCCCAGCCGTAAGGGTTTCCACCAGAGCTAAAAATTTGGCGATCTCAGTTTTTCGGCATTCGAGTGATATGATTAAATTTTCAGCCAAATCGGAGACATGAATTGCAATTTTTATCCGATTTAGTGTGGAATTGCTGTTATTATAAATATTTTATAATGTAAATATCACAGGTTACTATGATTGAATTGCAATTACTTCTATGGAAACTATGTTTTCCATCAAGCCACACATATCAGCTGCTTTATTTCAAATGCAAGAGATGACGCTGACCCACATAGTCACTACCGGTTCAATCGTGCACTCCATTTCGTCTGTTTTGTCACTACTGGACGACGGTATTGATGTGAGAAACTTCGTTGTATGCATACACAAATACATAAAAACAAAAAGTTCATATTCACTGTGAATTTCAATGATTATGAACTAGAGTGCGTCAGTGCGAGCGAAGCGTTTTTCACCAAGTTAGGCTACGATTACTACCCGAACCTCGACCGACATCCGACCGACACCGAACCCGAAAAAAACCTGGCATTTTCGGGGTCGGTCGGGTTCGGTTAGCTCCAAAAATTTCGGTCGGATCAGTCGGGCATGTTGAGCTCTTCGGGTATTAGGGGTTAATCGGGCGGGGTGAAAGTGGAGTGAGTCGACTTTACTCGTCAAGAGAATTTTTTGGAGGTCGACTGCTACTCATTATTGTTTTTTTTAACTTTTTGGTATTTTGGTGGTTCAAATGGCGTCACAGAGTTCAGTGGCACCACACAAAATGGTTGGAATTATCAATAAAACACATCAAATTGTCCCATTTCAAATTTTCGCCCCAAATTTTGTTTCGATTTCTTTGAACTAGAGCATTTTTAGGATTTGTTATAAACATTTTCTTATATTTTGGTGGGTCCAAGAGTTCAGAGGCATCACATAAACTGATTAAATTCAATAGAATAGGGGTAAGTGGGGCAACATGGGACGGGGGCAACACGGGACACTCGATATATCTCGCCTTAGGCAACACTTTTGTCCAAAAATGTTTGTATGGTTAATGGGCGCTATCATGACGGTCAGCTGTTACCTGATAATTTTGTGATCAGTATCACACAGACGACGCTAGAATTTTTTCATGTTTTTGGCATAGGTCTTAGGTAGTCTAAACGCATTCAATTATTCAAAAAATTCTATGAAAAGTATGAAGAAAATAGTTTCTTTCCATGTTTTATATGGTGTCCCATGTTACCCCCCAAATGGGGGTGTGTGAAAACCGGAAAATTCGGGAAACCACGGGGAAATTGAAAAAAAATTCTTCTACGAAAGTTGCGCCTGATAATCACCTTTCAGGAGATATATGCACTTTTTAAACTTTAAGATATTCTGTAGGAAATATATCGACTTAATAAAAACCGTCCCATGTTGCCCCACTCTCCCATATCTTAAAATATCCTATTTCTAATTTTCATATGAAAAAAATCAAATTTTTTTCAGCTCACCCTTATCCATATAAATCGATTTTTTTTTATTTTTAATATTTTTAATATTTTAATGGATTTAATAAGTCCATGTTAGATATCATCTAATTGTCGAAAATGATCATCTATTTTTGGAAAAAATATATTCTAAATTGGTCGCATCGATGTGTGCACTAATACATCACTACACGCACACTGCGCTAAGCAGCGTCTCTAACAATCGACGCGAAAGACTCACCTCATCATTGCTTCAGAGAAGCGCGTGCGGCGAGATACTTTCCAGTATTTACTTGGGTAGAAAAACGTACGCGTATGTATTTGTACGCTCAAACCAATGCCTGCTATTTATCAAGAATATCATCAAATTCACAAAAAATAAAATCCATAGCTGATCTTCGGGTGATATTTTTTCCAAAAATAGATGATCATTTTCGAAAATTATAGATGATCAGAAAATTCATTTTTGATGGTAGTTTTCAGAATTTAGATGATACTTTTCTAATTTTAGACGATGAAAATAATTTATTCCATAAATTCCAATTAGAAATATTTCATCAAACACCGAAAAATCCGAAATGCCACTCTGTTTATACCTCGTTCAGAGGTTTTTTCATCTTATATCAGTAGTTTTGTAAGATTAATTGAAGTAAATACGGCGAACATATCTTAAGATGAGCCAAAAGTTCGATTTTGAAGTTGTTGGTTTTTTGACTTGTGACCCAAATTTTTCTCCAAATCGAGTCAATAGGACCCAATTGAAAGCCAGTTCTAATGTATATCGATTGTGATATATGAGTTATTTCATCATATTTAGTATTACATCACAACTTGATTTGATAGTGTCAACTCTGACCACCCCCCGAAGTAGTGACAGCTGGGCAACGCAGGCAACGCGACCATTCTCACAATGTGCTAAAAATGGCACTTTGTTGAGCCACAATTGGTACAAAACCAGAGGTTGCCAGCTGAAACTATGGCGCTTCAATCGGCGTTGCGAACCACTTGCGACACACATATAGCCAAAACCCAATGTTTGCGAACAATGATAAGTGAAACTCCAACTTCCATAACTTGGGAACGGCTGATCTGATTTTGATGAATTAGGTATTGAGGTGTAATACGAAAGTGTAGGTTTTCAGAATTTATGGTAATGGGTACGGGGGTCAAAATGACGAAAAACAAAAAAAAAACGATTTTCGATTTTTCAGTTTTTTCGATGACCAATGGTGGGCTGATTTTGAAATATAGATGATTTCAAAGACGGGTAGTGCGGCTTTGATAGAGCATGCCGAGAGGAACATTTTTCGTTTTAGAAGTCATCCCGCAAAGTAACCCTGGACGGGCCGTTAAGACCAAAGATTCATGAGTTTTTTCCAGGTATTTCTAAAAAGTGTGTAATAAAAGTCATTCAAAATATGAATATTGAGATTTACATTCACTTCATATTCAATTTTTGGATCACAATAAATGATATTATCATAAATCAAGACCTTTTTCTGGTTGATTCTAAAAGTTTTATTATGGAAATAGTGAAAAATGGCCGAAAAAAGTGCATTGTTTTCCAAATTTTGCCTACAATTATGTCCCAGTAGTCATTTTATATATCACATAATGAAGTAAATCGACTCAATTTATCTCGTAGAAAAATATATATTGTAAGATCAATAGTGAAAATCACCCTCAACTCGACACTTAGAGGAAACTCCACGAGAAAAAAGCCAAAATATCGATTTTTCACATATTCTGCAACAGATGCCCCCTGAAAGTTTATCAAATTTGGTGGAAATGGTCTTAATCGACGCGGTTTAATGTGTAGAATGAGCGAAATGTCAATGTTGACATTAATCGCCTACAAATAGCTCAAAATCATGCATTGCGTAAAATAGGCTAATAATGACCTTATACACACACACAAGCCGTGATCTGTTTTTTTCGCAATCAATGAGTAGAGACCACAGTTCTACGCAACTTGGCATTCATTGCGTAGAAAGTGGTGATTTCAACGTCGTTGGATCGAATTTTGACTTGAAGTTTTTCGTTGAGTTGGAATTCGGTCCAACGACATTGAAATCACCACTTTCTACGCAATGAATGCCAAGTTGCGTAGAACTGTGGTCTCTACTCATTGATTGCGAAAAAAACAGATCACGGCTTGTGTGTGCAGTTTTGAATGGTTTAATGAAGCACAACTACCGCGTAAATCTCGAACGTATTCACCACTATGAAACAAGAACAAGTAATCGCCCTCGTGCTGTGAGAAATATAATTTTTTTATAAAAATATGTGTATACAAAAACTCGATCTTTTTAAAATGAAAATTTGAAATGGGAAATTATGAGGTATTTTATTGTTTAGAAACAGTTTATGTTATGCCTCTGAACTCTTTGAATCCATTCAAACAACCAAAATATAAGAAATTGTTTGAAACAATTCCTCAAAAGTCCATTGAGAATCATCTGATTCAACGAAATCGGAAGAAATTTTGAACGAACATTTGAAATCGGACAATTTGATGTATTTTACTGATTGAAATCTGTTAATATGATGCCACTGAACACTTTGAATTCATTCGAACGATCAAAATACCACAAAATAATCAAAAATGGCCCATGTCGAATAGAGTGGAATGAAAAATTCGATTTTATTTTATATGAAAATTTGAAATTCATTATTTCGATGCTTTTTATGATCGGAATCAGTTTGTGAGGTGTCACTGAACTTTTTGAATTAATCAAAGCTATAAATTTTAATTTTATTTTAATTTTTTTTATTTATCAACAAATCTTTTTTTTTGAACAAAAAAATTTGAATTGAGGAATGAATGTTTTTATTTTTTTTAATGAATATTTGAGGTTGATCATTCCGAGGCATTTCAATGATTGGAATTAGATTGTGTGATGCTATTGAGCTTATTGAATCCATTGGAGCCATTAAAATATCAAATCGAAGAAAAATCGGAATTTGTATGGAATAGGGTGGGCTGAAACATTCGAATTTGTTCATATGAAAATTTGAAATTAGACATTTCGAGAGGTTCTAATGAACGGAAACAATTTATGTTGTGCCACTGAACTCTTTGAATCCATTTGAACCACCAAAATACCAGGAAATATAGAAAATCCTCAAAAACCATTGAATTTTATTTTTTTTATTTATTTGTCACCACCAAGCTCTGGCTGAATAATATATATGATACATTTTGCAGGAAAACAGGTTAGCAAAGCCTCCTTGAAAACTCCTGATCTTTTCGAGAGACGAATATAATCTGCTTCAAACTTTTTTTGAACGGAAAATTGATGTGTATCATTGATTAGAAACAGTTGATTTGGTGCAATTGAACTCTTTGAATCTATCAGGACAGATGAAATCACAAAATTTGAAAAAATGGCTTATATTGAATAGGGTGGTCTGAAACATTTGATTTTTTTCATTTGAAAATTATTATGAAAAAGAGGCATAAGACTTGTGTTGGAAATTCCTCTTGTATTATTTGTATGCAATTTCCTATGCCTACCGCATGCATCAGTACGAAATGTTCATTGGGAAATAATTTAACGTAAAGCTGGTTTTTCTGAAGACGAACAAAAAAACTGTTTGTATTCGTTCGTGTTCGCCAGGAAAAATTCCTGAATTTTCGTGTTCGCGAACGTTCGTGTTCGTCAGATATTTTGAATTTCGTGTTCGTGTTCGTGTTCGTCAGAAATTTGAATTTTCGGCCACGAACACGAACACACAAAGTTCTTTTTTCACCATTTTTTTAAATTTTTGATGAAATTTTTTTCGCCAAAATTAGTCAACTTCAAAATGCAATATCTCGTCAATTTTTTTTCATCAAATATTTTTAAAAAAATTGTGAAAAAATCGCCAAAATTGGTCAACTTTAAAACTCAATTGCTCTCTTATTTTCCAACAAATGTTGATGTTTTTTTATATAGAATCGCACTGATTTTTCCCTCGCCACATTTTTCTCCTGAGAGTCACACCTCTAGAATGCCCAAAATGTTTTTTTTAAATTTTGTTCACATTTTGGTTTTATAGCCCTAATAAGCAACTTTAAATTATTTTTCCATTATACATTATTATTATTATTATTATTATTATTATTATTATTATTATTTTATTAGAATTATCATATATGTACATTTCGGTTTTATTTGGTGTGGTAGGGAAAAGGTATGAGTATGATTGTCTCACCATTAAAACCTACATCTATTGAATTAGTCAATGACAGGTTATATAGTGAAATAGGTAAAGGTGGAGACAAGTTATAAGGTGGACCAGTCCATCGATTTTCTATTTTAGGACCAAGTAAATAAGATACAATGGTTGGAAATGAAATGTTAACTCAAAGTTAATTTGTTAGTGAGTTAGTTTTAAATTGAGATTAACTCAAAAAATAAAAATTCAGTCGGAAATCATGAGCAACAGATATCAGCTATTATCATTTAATATAGTCTTTTTTAGTGATTTTTTGAAAATGTGAATTGAAGGTAGTGTTTGTAGTGCATTATTGAGACCAAATTACAGTTCAGCAGAGCTCCTGAAAATGCTAGATTTGCCCATGTTTGTTCTAAATGAACCAGCACGAGGGCGATTACTTGTTCTTGTTTCATAGTGGTGAATACGTTCGAGATTTACGCGGTAGTTGTGCTTCATTAAACCATTCAAAACTGCACACACAAGCCGTGATCTGTTTTTTTCGCAATCAATGAGTAGAGACCACAGTTCTACGCAACTTGGCATTCATTGCGTAGAAAGTGGTGATTTCAATGTCGTTGGACCGAATTCCAACTCAACGAAAAACTTCAAGTCAAAATTCGATCCAACGACGTTGAAATCACCACTTTCTACGCAATGAATGCCAAGTTGCGTAGAACTGTGGTCTCTACTCATTGATTGCGAAAAAAACAGATCACGGCTTGTGTGTGTGTATAAGGTCATTATTAGCCTATTTTACGCAATGCATGATTTTGAGCTATTTGTAGGCGATTAATGTCAACATTGACATTTCGCTCATTCTACACATTAAACCGCGTCGATTAAGACCATTTCCACCAAATTTGATAAACTTTCAGGGGGCATCTGTTGCAGAATATGTGAAAAATCGATATTTTGGCTTTTTTCTCGTGGAGTTTCCTCTAAGTGTCGAGTTGAGGGTGATTTTCACTATTGATCTTACAATATATATTTTTCTACGAGATAAATTGAGTCGATTTACTTCATTATGTGATATATAAAATGACTACTGGGACATAATTGTAGGCAAAATTTGGAAAACAATGCACTTTTTTCGGCCATTTTTCACTATTTCCATAATAAAACTTTTAGAATCAACCAGAAAAAGGTCTTGATTTATGATAATATCATTTATTGTGATCCAAAAATTGAATATGAAGTGAATGTAAATCTCAATATTCATATTTTGAATGACTTTTATTACATGTAATAAGTGTGCACACTTTTTAGAAATACCTGGAAAAAACTCATGAATCTTTGGTCTTAACGGCCCGTCCAGGGTTACTTTGCGGGATGACTTCTAAAACGAAAAATGTTCCTCTCGGCATTACAGATTTACATTTTCGATATTTTATTAATATGTTAATAACCAACATATTTTAATAGCATAAACGTCTTATTAACATATTATTTTACTAACGTTAATAAAACATATTTTTTTAATAACATTCAATTTGGTTATTAACGTTAATAACTTATTTTTTTTATTAATATGGTAACATATCGGGGAAAATATTGGATTTTTTTTTATTAATTAATAAATGAATAGTTTTTATTAACTTCAAACATATTAATAAAATGAAAATCTTATTATTAATAAAAACAAAATTACAGCGTCATACGTTTTAAGCCATCGTATACGATGGGGCATAATCAATTTTCTTCCTGTTATGCGTGTGAAAATTTCAACGCTCAGTCGAGACTCTTTCTCATGCCAAATTTTCGTCAAATTATTTATTAATAATAAGATTTTCATCTTATTAATATGTTTGAAATATGTTATTAATATAATAATAATTTTTTTTTATTAATTAATAAAAAAAAATTGACATATTAATAAAATTTTCCAAAAATATTGACCCAATTTAATAACATAATATGGTATTAATATGGTACCATATTTGGCCCGTTAGAGGCGGGGCAGTTTACGCCTCGGCGACAAAAACGAAAATCTCTCTACGACAAAAAATTTCAAAATGAGTTTTTAGCTCACTGGTTGTTTTTTTTTTTTTTTTTTTGGTCTAATCAACTTGCAGTCAAGGAATGAAATATTCTTCTCGCCGAGATATACTTAGCTAGAAACCTTTCTGATACCCCAAAATGCTCCGAAGTATCCAAAAAATCAATTGTAAGATTTTTGTCACGACAATTTTTTTTTTGTAATTTATATTTTTTTTACGAGCATCCGAATATTTTACGTACTTTCGATTTCTTTTATACGGTTTCAGCCCACCCTTTTCCATATAAGAGAGTTTTTGTTTATTGGGTCTATAACTTGAAAATGTCGAATTTGTTACCAATTTCACATCTTTTCGTTCGCCATATATTGTTTATTACACTTATGCCATTTGCAATGCTATGAATTCCATTGTACCGAGTTAGACTGTCACGACGCTAGTGGTGAGACTGCTAAAGTATAACAGAAGACAATGGACTAAGTTCAGTTGATGTGATTTTTGGCTTAAAAATTCGAAAAATCATCGAGTAGCCTTCTTAATTCTCTCTTGTTCGGGTGTTCTACAGCTCTG
The DNA here is from genome assembly GCA_030463065.1 of Aphidoletes aphidimyza. NCBI lineage: Eukaryota > Metazoa > Arthropoda > Insecta > Diptera > Cecidomyiidae > Aphidoletes > Aphidoletes aphidimyza. The sequence goes on along the minus strand of CM059997.1, from coordinate 22,071,568 downwards.
CTCGCTTGGCGCGTGACAATCTACTGTGTACATTCAAACTGCAAAAATGGTATGTTATTGTTGTTGTAGCTTCATAGCCGTGGTCATTTGAATGTTGGAAAATTGTGAAAATTTGAGAAAAAAACGTAATTTTCGGGGGGCTTTCTTTTTTTGCTTCGACCTAATGCAAAATGAATTTTTGCTAAAAGAGACAAAATATAATAATAATATAGCTTCAAACCATCCTAAAATAGCGTTGAAATATTGAATTGTAAATTATTTTGAGAAAAAAAAATAATTTCTGAAGGAACATGTTCGTGTTTGTTCGTGTCGTACTCAAATTTCATAAATTTTTCCTTTCGCGAACGTTCGTGAACAGTACGTGAGCAGCCTTAGTTTAGGTGGTTTTTACCCCTCCCTGGGCACTCCCTTTAGAAATGTCGGAGAAATTTGATTACCCCCCTACGATTTTCGTGAAATTCGGAAAAAATGGCTCTCATCTCCCATCTCCCCTGGAAGTTGATTTCGGCCTGATTTGACGAATTTTCCAACATTTTGCACAGAAATTCGTAATAATTCGTGAATTTTTCGCTTGCAATTAGATAATGAGATCGATTACACATACTAGCATATAACACATAATTTGCAAATTATGCATGCATAGCAATTTCTAATGATATTTATGTTCTATTCTGTTGAAAAAAATGCGTTTGTCAATAACATTCTTTCGTTTATGTCTCGTCTTTTCGAATGAAATTAACTCTTTTTTCTCCAATATTTAGCATCAAGTTCGATTTCGCGATCTCTTTCGGAAATGTGGACCTTTTTTAGTTATCCCTTTAAAAAAATAACGAATTTTTCGTCACCCCTTTAGAAACTTAAGGAAATATTCAGATTACTTCCTCGAAAATTCGAAGAATTTTGAATTACCCCCCTACAAAATTGACAAAATTCACTGTAATTGAATGCACAAGTGTGCATTTGTTTTCATTGGCTTGCGAAATGACAATTTACAATGTGAAATGGATTTTTTTTATCTACAAGCAATTATTGATTGCTGTAAAAATGGAATTTTCTAGGGGCGTGACACATGTATTCTATATCAAATGTCAACTGCCAAATCAGTTCAACGAATCGATTTAGAATTTTATCGAATCATTATTTATCAAAAGTGTCACGAAATAAGTTTTAAATAAATTAAATTACTATGAAACGAAATTCTTTTTTCATTTGGCTTTTTGATTGATGCGGAATGTGTCATTCAACAGATTTGATTTGGTGCATCGATTGGTCAGGTTTTTGGTGCAATGATTCTTTGACTCGTTGAAATCGTTTACATTCGGACAATTGTTGAGCAATTTTCTAGGTAATTTTTCTATACCATTCAAATAAAGATTCAATCTGCTTTAAAGTCTAAAAACAACAATAAATTCGATTGCGGATTACAATTATCTATTGATTTTAAAGTTGATTTATGCCGCAATTAAAATGATCTACGATTTCAATAAAATTATCTTCGAATTTAGTAAAACTATCTCCGAATTTAATAAAATGATCTCCGAATTTGATGATATGAAAAAAAGGAAAATTCAACTGTATGCGCAAAGCAACGATCAATATATCCATAGATTCTGAAGCAAAAACGTGAATTTTTCCAAAATTATAAATTTTATTCAAATTTCAAGCAAATCACGGAGTTGCGGATATGTCTCAATTTCCCTTGAAGAGTTGTTGCAGTGTACCCCTTCATCGGGGCCATTTTGACCCCGGAGGTACCCAAAATGGGGAAAATAAAAAAAATTGCCTTCCCAACGTTATAACTCACAAACTGAAAAGCATATTGAAAAAGTTTTTGTACCGTTGGATTCTGTGATAAATTACATTTTGTTTAACCAGGGGTCCCTGGGGGTAATTTTGGCCTCCTTATAGCCTAAAATTGGCTGAGTAAGTTTTTTGGGGGGGTCAAAAAACTTACTCAGCTAATTTTAGGCTATAAGGAGGGATATGTCCCAAAGAGAGAATATTAGAGAATTTTCATGGTCATTTTCGGATTCCCCAGGTCCGAATCAGTCGAGTTTGATATAAAAAAAGAAATATGGACTTTGAAAAAGATTTCTGGGTGAAATGAAGTCTCAAAGTCGAAATTTTGTGACAAAACGTCAATTTTTCGGTAGACACCCATCCACTCTTTCGTCAATAACTTTGGAACGGCTCGATCAATTTGGATGTATTATGCACGAAAATTGATTAGAATTAAAATACCTTTCAAACGCGTATTCATTGAACATGATGTGATACGTAGTTTTGGAGATACATGCGAAAATGTTCGACTTTTCGGGCCAAAAAACGGTGAAAATCGATTTTGGTCGATTTCTCGACAAATCGATCCGAACCGACCAAATCCTTTGGGGTTTTGACTCAGGCCACTAAGTACTAAAACACCATATATGTCGTTGCTCTGGGTCAGAAACCTTGTCGACCAGTGTATATGTTACTCAAAGAGAGCGAAAGACAAACCGATACGCGCACCACGAACACACAACTGTTGTGTATCAAGCGTACGTTAGGATTGCTCTCTTTGTACACTATTTGTGTAATTTGCCTCTGTGTGTAAGTGTTCAGTTTACCATCGTAGTGAAAATTCAGTTTGTTGTTTTAAAATGTGGAGAAAGACCAAATAAATGTGTTTTATGATGGAAACTATGAAAATAATTTGATTTTTTTTTTTAATTGAAAAGCGAATTTTTGCAGTAATTTTCTTTTAAATACTTATCAATTCATCAATTTTTATCATTTACATTATAAAAAAGTGAAATGGAACTAAATTTAGTTGGTGGATACGATATGTGATGGCACTGACTAGAATTCATCGCCAAAATAACTTCAACATTTCATACAAATACTCCTTGTTTGTTAAAATCTCACCGTTTCCACAGATATTGCCAATATAAAATAGATATCAAATGGAAATAAATTGAATTACGTTTGTAATCTCTCCGCACTGTGTTCGTTTGAAAACAATTTATATGTATATTAGGGTGGGTCGAATTGTATGGAGTAAAAAATATCGATGTTCATTCTATCATAGCGTGATTCTACGGACCATAATAAGAAACTTTCGCCAAGAGACCATAGCTCTATTTCGAATTTCGAGCCCGCGAAATTTTTAGTTAGGAATTTTTTGGTAAAAATCGATATATGGCCTAGAAAGAAGGTTTATTTTTATTTCTGACGATCGCCAGAGGGCGCTACAATCTCCCTACAATTTTTGGGTTTTTCAGTATTTGATGGTGCATGATTATTGCTTCATGATTCCTTTGAAAGGGTAAGGAATTTCACTTTGATGTCTGAAGAAGATTTGTATATAGAAACAAGACAAAAAATATTGCCAAAGGGGTCAACCCAAAAAAATCGCTCCTATGATGATCCCAAATGTTACTCATATATACACATAAAAAATCTCTAGACCATCGATTTTTACCAAAAAATTCCTACCTAAAAATTTCGCGGGCTCGAAATTCGAGATAGAGCTATGGTCTCTTGGCAAAAGATTCTTATTATGGTCCGTAGAATCCCGCTATGATAGAATGAACAGTGCAAAATAATTCGACCCACCCTAATGTATATGTAAGAAACATCGAAATTGGTTGGGAAATAAGAGAGATTTTAACGAAATTGGTTGGGTTTTGAAGTTGAACAAATTCAGGTGATTTTTCACCGAAATGAGCTCATTCACTACTCTTCGATAAAAAATAACCCAACATTTATTAACTTCAAAACTCAATATCTCTCTTATTTCCCAACCAATTTCGATGTTTTTTATATCAAATCGCACTAATTATTCCCGGGCTACATTTTTCTCCTGTAACTCATATTTCTAAGATGCCCCAGAAGAATGATTTATTTTTGATATTCAGACTTGAAAACTCTGTGAAAGCAAAAAAAAATCCGACGTACTAGAGCTAAACCGAAGGTACCGTCGGGTCATATTTGACCCCCAGAAGAACGCCCATTCGGAATTTCTCATGTGGGAGAGAAAATTTAAAAAAATTTTGCACGGTGATATAGCTGTATTCATTTAAGGCATTTCATATTTTATACATTTTTTTATCCAGCAAATTTGATTATTTTTTGACTCATCATGATATTTTTCATTAATAAATCTAAATAAAAATAAAATAATCATGAAAAAAGTCGCTTCATCGAATAAAACCGAATTACCTATTGTTGAGAATCGAACACCGTCATATTTCAAAACGTATCAAATTTCATATTCCTCATATTTTATTTTATAATCGATTTATTTCAACTGCTAAAACTACTGCAAAACGTAGTGCTCATTAAATCCGTGACTATAGTTTACCAATTATTTAATTACAATAATAATTGCATTTCAAATTTCAACATTCAAAAAACCGATTAATTGAACAAATAGGTTAACTGATTGGTTCTGGCAAATATTGATTTTAAATGAATTTGTACATTTTGTATATATTATTTTTATATAAATTTATAATAAACCGCCTTTGGTGAAGAAACGCTGTATGGTGCAGACCATTAACATTTAATCCCAACAATATATCAATTGCAATGCATCCTTCGGACCAAACTCGCTAACTAATTCAAACAAACAGTTTTCGTATCGAAAAAAAACTTCTTCAGGGATCGAATTACGCGATTTCACCAACGATATATAAAATATCAAATTTGGAACTTAAGGATATCATTTCAAAATTTCAGTTGCAATAGCACAAGCAATCATTGTCATAGAAAATATCAAAACTCGTATTTCCATTTCAAAACATAGGAAGATATCAAATTTCAATCATAATGACAAAGTATCAATTATATCAATTATTTCAATTAATACCATATAATATGAAAATATAGTGAAATAATAGAAAAATTTCAAAAGTGAGAAAAATCAGGAATCAACCCAAGAAATCGGATATCGTTTCAACAAAAGAAAAAAAAATTAAAATAAGAAAACAAAAATTGCAAAAATCGATTTCAATTATCAAAATCAACTTGTATTAAATTTCAAAATATCAAAAAATAGCCTGACTCAATTTCAGTGATCGTTATAGCTAAAATCAAATTTCATCGAATAAGAAGATAAAATAAAACTATTCATTAACATAAATTAAATAAAAATTTGCTCAACAATTTTGATTGAGCGGGGGAGATGATGTGGTATGTACTCTATGTATACCCATGGTGTGGCTCGTCACACGTGGATACACACTCAACATACCAAGATATTCTTTTCCATGATCGTGAAAAAAATTCCATGTGCAAAATGCACATGAAATTTTTTTCACGCCGTGAACAGCAAAGTGAAAAAAAATTCTCCAAGGCGAAAATTTTCACCGGTGAAAAGAGTACACACTTCGTCGTGAAGTGAAAAAATGTCCCCACAACATTTCACGACACTTTTCACCGGAGAAAAAATAGCGCAATTTTGTATGGATTTCACGACCTTTTTCATTTCACGGCGAAGTGTGTACTAGGCTTAAAGACCTACAAAACTATTACAATAATGAGTAGTGAGTGACAATGAGTGACAAAAATTAAAAAACCACCGGTACAATTGACACAAATTATTACGATCACATCGGATCTGAAGGGTGCCCTCACTCACACAAGGTTCGGCACGACATATTTCAGGCGCCATTTATAGCCGTCAATATGGAGCCGTCAATATGGTCACAGTAATATAGTCAGTACAGTCTTTATAGAGACAGCTCTTACAGAAATTTTCAATCCGGGATGCCATCGTTCGATGAAGGTTATAGTTTTATGCACCTGGAAAAATACTTAAAGCCTACTTACCAATTTAAGTTCCATTTTCATTTCACGTGTGATGTCAATACTTTTTTTGCGAACTGTCTTAATAGCATACAATTGACCCTTGTATAAGCCAATCGGTGTGAAAATAGTTGAATAACGGAAATCCGCATCTGGATTAGAGCTTAAACTAACTTGACTAGTACGTATAAGTGGATGAGTTGCCTGAATTTCATGAAGAAAAATATTATCGGTTTATTAAAAGAGAAATTAAAACCAGGGTCTTTTGGTTATTTGGACAAAATTGTGCATTTTATAGGGAACTATTGAGAAACGCACCAAATTCGAATAACCACATCACTACCCTCTGTCGGTCATCAACCCTTTCTCTTGCGGGAAAACTAACCAAATGGAATAATTTTCTGAGGTGATGACATATTTTTAATTCGATGGTGAGCAAAGGCGTCCGCAAGGGAGCAGGGATTCTCGCAAAACATTTCAAATGGAACGCAGAAATAAAATTCAAGTCATTTTGTTTTTGTCTTCCAATACGTCATTGTCAATACGATAACGATTTTTAAAACATACGAAACGCACAGCATGCTGATTTGTCTGCAGACGCGACGGTGGCGCCACCACTGGTCAGAAGCAGAACTGTTTTATAATGGAAATTTGTATCTACCAATATTCATTGTAAAGTTGTGTGCATCTAAACGTGCTTCTGACAGTACATATTAGCACGCTGTGACGAAACGGGATATTGGTTTTGTTTTGCCACTGATTTGCACAATTTCATTTTGTGCCATGGCGGCGACATTGATCGTACAAATGCTCAAATGGCGACGCTAGCGCCATGTACTGTGCCTCTGATTTCTATAGAAAATAATTTAGTACGAGAGTACGTCGTTTTCACGTCTTCCCCGTGTTTTTTTTGCCCAATTCCATTTTTTCGTAAACATTTTCGAGTGCCATGCTTTTTCACACAAAAAATAAGAAAATATTATTGAAAAATTAATTAACTGCTGTATGAAAGTCGGATTAAATCCAAATTAGCTATTCCCAACTTTATTGCGAATATTGGCTTTTTCAAGTAGAGGTATACGTCACAGAGAAAAGTGGTATGGATATTTTGTAATGTAATTTTTTTTCTATAAAAAAACCAAATTTTTGTCTAGAAATGTCATTTTATAAATTATATTTAGCGGAACTTATAAATTATATTTTAAAATCGGAAAATGAAAACAGCACGCTAGCCGCGTCACACAATTGATATCAGTTATTTTGTGTATCGTTTTTGCTTGCGGCACGAGTACTTATCGCGCCAAGTGGTTTTTTATTTGATATCAATCATTTTGCATAAACAACTTTTTAGTATTAGATGGTTTTTTTTTAAGTAGAGAGTTATCTCTCGCTTGTATGCCTTATTGATATTACATGTGTAATCAAGGCTTTAGGGTGTTTTTTTACTTCAAACCGAAATATCTCGAAAAAACTTATTTTCCCAGATATAACGCATATGCACATGTTTCACACATATTTACGCTAGAATCGTGGAAATTATGAAAAAAATCGTTGGGAGTTTTTTCGAGATAATTTCTGATTTGTGTCGGACCGATATTCCACAAATAAATAAATAAATTTGAATGCAGTTTGAAAGCTGACTTCAATACCTTTCAAATGATACCCATGCTGTTTCTGTATGATTATTGGTTTGGGCACAGTTGCCGTTGGGAGGGGGGGCAGTTTTTCAAGTTTACAGACCCCCAGGTCATTGGGACCACCAAATCGAACAGTTGTGAAACAAAACATTTTTAGTTTTACAATCCTAATTATTATTTATCTCCAGCGAATATCGTTGAAATATCCCACATGTACAAACGCCCCTTTTCATTATTATCGAGTGGGTGGGGCTAAAGTGTTGAAAATGTCATAGCTTTTGATCGGGTCAACCGATTTTGATGATATGGGTATCGTTGGATTTGCATTCAGAATAATAATCGAACTAAAGCGCATTACAAGGGATTAAAATAAGTTTTGGATCCTTTATAGTGAAATTTTGGTCACTTTTTCAAACCTCCCTATCAGGGGTCATGGGAGGTCAAATTTTTATCCTTTGTTCGCCTCTACTTTCCAATGTCTTTCCAATGATGCTCAGCCTATTTTGTTCGTTAATATGGTTTACAAGTTCGAAATTGCGTGTATATATACGCCTGTGGCATTGCACTTATATGCATGCATAGTAGTTGCTTGCATCACTCGCGTGGACTACCATTCACAGTGATTTCATATGAAAGTTGGCAACACTGTGCTGCGTTTAAGAAGAACAACACATAGCGATGTTTGGATTCGTTTATATACAAAGGAACAGCAAGCATAGACGAAGCACTACTGCAACGAGCTGAGTAGCGAGCTTTGTGTGTATTTATAAACACATAAATGTTCGCTGATGAGCTTTTGATGCTAGCTTGTTGATACCATCTTACAGCGCACACATCTGCTTGCTGTAACATGCTAAGCATTTAGTGGCGAACTGTGTTTATACAAATATGCTCTTTTCGTTGAGAGTGTGTTTCATTCATCTGTTTAATGACTTGTGTGTTGTCAACTTGACGCATTAGAATGCTTTATTTTGTTTTCTTGCGCCAATGGTTTCTTAACATTCCTATCTCGGTAATGTAAACGATGTGGAAGTCTCGCAAGACCACGCCATCTCGTTTTGCCATGATCAAATGAAACATTGATGTTTGTTTTTTTGCATGTTATCTCTACACAGTTCGCCACCAGTGTGGACGCAATAGCGAAGTCTAATGCTCTCTTACACAAGTAAATAACATAGCAATATAGATGAATATAGATGGCGTGAATTCTATTTTCAACTAATTTATTCGAACCGTTAGGCACCATAGGTGAAAATAAGATTTTTTTTTATTTTTTCTCAATTTTTTTGGGACGAATTTTTTTTCGCTGAAAAAAAACGTTTTTTGTGTCTGAAGCCTTCCAAAGGCGATAAACGATGTAACAGTATCCGCAAGTGGAACATTTTATTCTTGACATCAGACTGATTCGACTAACTACTGAGCCGAAATTGATTTTGAATATTTTTGTTTTCGGAGAACTGTAAACTAGGCTTAAGCAACACTATGAATAAGCGAATTTTCGGATAATGTGTTGCTGACCGATTGAATACATCGAGGACAATATATGGCAAAAATCGAGGACAATATATTTAGGTAGCGGCATTCGCCAATCTCCAATCCCCAAGTGAGTGAAAAATGAGTTGGTACACTCACAAAAAACTGTTAAAGATATTTTAAACTAATGCAGGGCTCTATTTCACAAACGATGAAATCGTGAGATTTTCTCAAAAACTGCCAACTTCGAGAAAATCTCACTCACTTGTTTCACAAAACAATCTCGAATTTATTTACAATGTATTTTAAATGGAATCTGTCAAACAATTGAGAAGTTCTCCAATTGTTGTTTTAGAGTGCTTATAGTTTTTTCCCAGCCTCAAATATACCTACGTTTACGTCACAAAAATAATTTCGAGGATATTTTCAACGATATCGATCGCGTTTAGAAAAAATGTTCGGTAGATTTTAAATGGATTTTTTGAATCAAAATTAAATAATCTGAATAAAATGGAATAAAAACATTAATTGATATTTGTGCAAAAGAAATATAAACATGAATTGGAAAACATTAAATGAAATGTGAACTGCGCCATTCTTAACCTTAGAGGACAGTATAGGGCACTCAGTGCCCGAGACAAAATTCAAATGAAAATCAAACACATTTCCTCCACCAGAATGTCACCAAATTCTGGTTGATCTTTATAAATAAGATTGCCAGCTATCCAAAACCGATACAAACACATTGATTTATGCTATGGAAAATACGAGGGGCGAGACACGTGGATTAAGAATAGTGGGAATAGCGTTTTTAGTTCAATGCGTCACAATGTTATTGTTGTTGTTTTCGTCGTCTGCTTTGTTCGAATTTTCTTCGTGTATGTTCTTTTATCAATATAATTCTTGGATTCGTGGATTAGCAGGAATAGTGCGGAATAGCGTTTTTGGACATGTGTCTAACCCCTATGGAAAATAAATAAGCAATGGAAAAGCAACAACGTCTCCATAAACCGTTTGGGGCACTCAGTGCCCACAAAAAATTCCATGTATTTTCTATGGAAAACTTTTCGGGCCTTGGGGATCATTTTGGGGTCCAAATTCGACTCAATTGGAAAAGTGTAATTATAGAAAATATCAGCCAATGAATTTTATGCTTGATACATTTAATGAATTTTCTGATAAAAAGATTCCCAATTGTGATATATATTTAGTTGATTTCAATGTGAGCACAGATACCATAAAAAAGAGATTAATTGAATATTTTAAAACTTCAAGAAAATAAATGTAATAATCAATTTTGAAATCAGTTAATCTCAGCGTTTTGCCCCGTAACCGTTAGGGTTGGCAAATAGGTTAACTGATCGGTGCTATCAAACATTGGTTATAAATAAATTTGTACAAATTTTATACACATTTTTGTAATTTATAATAAACCACCTCTGGCGAAGAAACGCTGTATGGTGCAGACCATTAACATTAACAATTGAATTTTTATCATAATATCTTCATGCAAAACTCTGTGTGGGCACTCATATTTTGAGAGGATTTGTTAAGGAAAAATTCGTTTATTTTGTCAGCAAAAGGTGTGGAATATAGGTGCGAGTCTGACGCACACATACATATCATTGCTTTCAAAATCAGTAAGGTAGTTTTTGAAATATTGCAATTTTTCATAGAAAATACACTACCGGCACTGAGTGCACCCAACAAGTAAATTAAGTTGAAATAACCATTCTGTTCTCTAAGGTTAATATTAGTTGTCAAAACACTGAGATTTTCTCATGCATTTCGAGGTAATTATCTTACGAACCCAAAAATCCATGAGATTTTCTCGTGCTTTTGTAATAATCTCAAAATGGCGGGAAAAATTCCTCGAAGCTTTAAGCATTTTGTGAGAAGTTCTCAGTGTCAAGTTAGCTTCCGAGATTTTTTCAGTTTTTATATGAAAATAATTGTCTGTTTTACAGAACTATGACGTTTCACGAAAAAATCTCAACATCAAAGCTTGCCAACCACTTGAGATTTCCTCAGAAGATTATTGTTTGCATTGTTGTATGTACATTTATATGTGGCTCTTTAAATACGTTCGACAACGACGCCATCTCAATGCAAATTTCTCACTGCTATTGAAATGCACAGTGAAAAAAATCCAAGATGGCGTCTTGATACTGAACAATTGGCAGTGAGACGTTGTATAGACATCTTCCCTGCACATATTTGCGCACTAATTTGAACTGTCAAAGTCCAGATGCGAGCACAAATGATATTTTCAAGTCACTAATTGTTTGGCTTCAAACTTTCATGCAAATATTTCAATTTCACATCGAAACTATATTGATATTTATACAAATAAGAACAAAATTGATTTTTGGAAAAAATGGTTTAAATTCAATGTTTTTTGAACTATCTATATGTTTTTAAAATATCTTAAACATTTTTCTGTGAGTGTAATTTTTGACTCCCATTGCTTTACATATGCAATTTTGAAGGATACAGATGTCGGAGGGGGAAATTACGAATAAAGTTCCGATACCCGGGGGTCCCCCCCTCTCATCATTCTGAGCAACTTCGCCAACATCATTTTTCGATCCGACGAAGTTTAGGATTCGGCGGGCTCCCTACCGCGAACCCTTGAGATCGGGGGAAAATGTTTATTCCCAATTTTTTTTTTTTTTTTCAAATCCTATAGTGCTGTGTATTCGATATAAGATGAAAAACCTCTGAACGAGGTATAAACAGAGTGGCGCACTATTAGATCCTGCCCACAAAATGGCTGATATAAAATTTTACGTGGCGCTTGTGAAAATATATAGTCGTTCCATAGTCCTCAAATCATTCAATAAATTGTCCATGCATATTACAATGAATGTGAACTAGAGTGCGCCAGTGCGAGTCCCGAACGTTTTCACTTTCATTATCTTTGAATAACACTGGCTATAATCAAATTATATAACCGCATTTTGGATTGCAGGCTCACCGTGAGTGTGTAAATCGTAGCCTAACTCTAATCGTAATTGATAGGAAAACGCCTCGCTCTTGAAAAAAATCGACACCCCGACACTCTCCCCCTGCTTAATTTCTTATGAGTAAGGGAATTCGGCCATTTTCGACGGTTTTGAACTGCCCACCAGACCCCCTAAAAATAATATGATCCATTAAACTTTTACAAACATGTAAAATACTTGAACAAATGCAACGACAAATTACCGAATGTCATGGAGTTTAATGACCAGAAATCCAACAACGAATCAGAAACCGCGAATTTATTTGCTCAATTCTTCTCTACTGCTTACTCTAGATATAATCCAGAAGCAGTTCATAAGTTTGAATCCAACAACAAACATAGAAATGAATTGATTAATATATGCAGTAACATTCCAAAAGTGGATATAACTGAAGAAACAGTGACGCAAGCAATCAACAACCTACCAAATAACTTGGTTTCAGGCCCGGATGGAATTCCAAACCTATTCATAAAAAATTGTCTAGAAACATTAGTGAAACCAATTACGCTAATCCTCAGTGAATCCATGAAAACGGCGCAAGTACCTCAATGTTGGAAAACATCGTTTGTGAGACCGATATTCAAAAGTGGATCAAGAAATGACATTAGTAATTACAGAGGTGTGGCTCTCCAATGCGTAATAGCAAAGTTACTAGATTCAATATTAACATGCCATTTGAATTTTTACATTAAAAACATCATTAATGAAAGCCAGCACGGATTCATAAAGGGAAGATCAACAATCACGAATCTAGTCGAATTTGCTTCATCCACATTGAACAACTT